>OVAO01000620.1:0-19600 GCA_900406285.1 Biscutella auriculata | reverse complement strand
ATTAGCAAGTTCCTTCTGAAGATCCTGTAGGTAATGAAAAAGTAGCTTTCTTGGGTACGAAGAATCAGATAGAGCGATGTAACATATGTTCTTCTCGACAAGAAAGCTTCACGGTTTCAGAAGATGAGAGATTTATCAACAACGAGTCGTAAAATGAAAACTAAAAGAAGTTATTAAATAAATAAATCAATAAAAGGATACTGGAAAGAGTGATGATCGATCAAGATGGTCATCTTTGGATGTAAGAAAGAGTCTTTGGAGATTTGTTTAAGAAGGAATTCAGCTTGTTGCTTGTAGAAGAAGAAACTATCGTAGTCTTGTTGGTTTACATAGGTTTGATCTTGTGCAAGAGGCAATCCATCTTCAACCCTACCAACTATAGTTAGCTTCACCATTTATTGAATCTTCAATTATTCAGAAAAATAGATTGGTCGTATATATAAAGAATGAGTGTGAGAGAGAGAGAGATTGAAGATGAAGATATTCCATTTCGAATTGCAAAGAAACATTTGGTGGTGGAGGTGGAAAGTTAACAAACCAACACTTTGGGAGGAAACTAAAAATAAAACAACTACAAAATGAGTTTGCTTTTTCATCAAGACAGGGGAAAGAATAATACCTTTTGATTTTTTTTGTTCTTTAATAAATTTTGGTTTAATAGAAAGCAAAATAAAAAATCTTTTTGTCAATTATGTGGGCCAAACCTCGCTCACGAGCCCAAATCTCAAAGAGACAAAGAGGAAGTGAAGTCGAATTTAGGTGAGAAGGTAAGGTGGTGGATAACTACGAACCTTTTCAAGAAATCAAAATAAAATATACTATGGGTTTGTTTGTTTGTTTCCGATGTAAACGCTAAGATGTTGCTCGTTTCAACATTTTTTATTTATATCTAAATGTTGCATCTAAATGTTAAGATGTTTCAACTATAGATATTTGAGATGTTAAAAATATAGAGTTTAGATGCAAAATTTGCATATAAAATTTTTTTCAATCATATTTTTTCGGGAAAAAGAAAATCATGGGTTCTCCAGAAAAATGAGAATCTAGGATTTTCGGAAAAACACGAAATCTTAGGTTCCTAAAGAAACAAAATTTGGGTTTTCGGAAAAAATACAGAATATTGGTTTTTGGGAAAAACGTGGAATCTTGGGTTTTCAGAAAAAACGCGGAATCCTAAGTTTTCGAGAAAAACGTGGAATCCCGACTTTTCGAATAAACAGTTTTCGGAAAATAAATTTTCGGGAAAAAGCCTTTTCTGAGAAAGTGGCTTTCTGGAAAAAGCGCATTTCCAGAAAAAGCGGGTTTTCGAAAAAGCGGGTTTTCGGAAAAAACAAATTTTCGGAAAAAGCGGTTTTCCGAAAAAAAAAACGGTTTTTCAGAAAAGCGGGTTTTCGGAAAAAGCGGATTTTCATAAAAAACGGCCTTTTTGAAAAAAGCGGGTTTTCGGAAAAGCGGGTTTTAAGAAAAAGCGGTTTTTCGTCAAGAGCAGTTTTTTTCGGAAAAATGGCTTTTCGAAAAAAGGTGGCTTTTCAAAAAAAGCGGCTCTTCGGAAAAAGCGTCTCTTGGGAAAAAACAGTATTTAGAAATTGCGGGTTTTCGGAAAAACGACTTTTTGGAAAATGCGGATTTCTGGAAATGTGGGTTTTTCAGAAAAATCGGCTTTTTGGAAAAATAGTTTTTCGAAAAAGCGATTATTCAGAAAAACGCGAAATCATGTTTTCCGAAAAACTTGAGTTACATTGGTAGCATTTGGATGTTGTTAAATGCAAAAACGAACAACATCTGAATGCAACATCCAAATGTTGGATGCAGATACAAAAACGAACAACATATGAATATAATCCATATGCTAGATGCAGATGCAACATCGAGATGCTAGATGCATATGTAGAAACGAAGAAGACCTATGTATTCTTTTTTAATCAAAATTATTTTTAGGTCTTAAAGAAAATTCCATTCAAATAAGTTAATTACATAAAAAACCCATCTTTAAAAAATGTCTTCTTACAATAAGTGACTTGTTTCAATTTTTTTATCAACTAGTATGAGCCACAAACGGATAGCCCATTAGTCAAATTCTCAATAAATGAGAGAAGCGAGTGTTTTACGAAAACTCAAAACTCCAACCTAGTACAGTGTCATTATGGACAAGAGGCTGAAGGTTGAAGATTATGTCACTTTGTGGTTCCATACAAGTCTGTGGAGGATGACATATGCTGACTCTATCATCTCGGTCCGAGGTGCAAAATTCTGGATCCGTAGAGGTACTCCGACTATCGTAGCACCATCAGAGCCACCACAGTCCGGTCGCAAGAAGACTAAGAAGCCTACTAAGCAAGACAAGAAGAGGAAGCGAGGAGTGAACGAGTCTCCAACGAAGAAAGAAAGTAAGGAATTGAAGTGGGTGATGCATTGTCGCGTGTGTAAGCAAGATGGTCATAACTCAGGCAGACACAAGAAGGATAAGACCACTGGAGAAGTTGGTTCTCAGTCGCAGGTAACAGACTATTATGGTGGTACTCAGTCATCGCAGGTTATAGATTATGACTCATGTTGGTGTTTTCTATCGGTAATGAGCTTTTGGTAAAGCATAGACTTATGTTGGAGTTGTCTTTCGGTTATGAGCTTATGTCTCTATGACTTATGTTGGTTTTTGGTAAAGCATAGCCAAATGCTTAAGTCTCTTTTGGTAATGCTTAAGTCTTTAACAAGGTAAGGTTATCACTCTTTTGGTAATGCATATGTCTTTAACAATATCAGATTATGTCTCTTTTGATAATGCATATAAATGTTTTAAGCAACATCAAAGTACACAAACATAATACATAAGCAACATAAAGGTCTTACAATAGATAAGCAAGGAAAATCAGTCTTACATTAAGCAACATACGTGCCTCAAAACACAACATCCGACAACAACACAACAAGTCTTAAAACACAAACATTAGAAGGCTTTCATGAACGTGACCATTATAACACCCGACAACAAGAAGAACACCATCAAGCTCATTTCCAATCCAAGCTTTGCCTCCTTGATTTCGTTCTCGAGTTGATCAACTTTGACATATAGCTTTTCAAGTTCATTCTCAACTCCAGCTTCGAAGCACTTAAAAACATGTTTGTCATTCACCAGCTAGCACAAACTTGAGAAACAAATCCGTAAGTTATGAATTAATGAATGTCAAAGACTCTCAAATATGAGAAACAAATCCGTAAGTTATGAACCTCAAACCTGATATTCAACAACATATTTGCAACGATAAAACCTTCTAAAGGGATCTGTTTCCCTCCTCGAAGTGAGCAATACCACAGCTTCGCCGCAAGAACAAACGGTGGGAATCCCGTAAAATTTCGCCGTTTGTTTGCTCGAACCAGAAGACGAATTACTAAAGGAATATTCCCCACTGAGACTCGCCAACCTCATACTCTCTGAACTGGAAGACATGACGCCGGAATTTCCAATTTTTTCACCGGAGAAGAAGAAGCCCTAAACATATTCCGATTTTGATTTTTCTAACGATTTCACCCCCCTTTTTCACCTTTTCACTTTGCAATTGTAACTGTTTCTCGGTTTATTTCGGTTTTGGTTTAATTTACCACCAATCACACGTTTTTACAATGCTCTTTCTAACTCAAATCGCGGATTTTACCGTCTGTGTAATTCTGTGTCATAAACTATACGACTGGGTTGGATTAAATCGAGATGTATTGATTGGGTAGCAATACACAGAGGGTCAAACTTCGGGTAGACGCGTCGTGACCTGATAGTTTATGGGTGGATACAGATCGTGTTCCCAATATTTTACCATTAAACTAACATCACTTGTTCACTTTTTATAAGATATCTTCTTACAATACTTTATGGAGGGTTGGTGGTCTAATAATTATCAGTTTGATAATACTAATTAACGAGTTGAAGTTTCGATTTCTTATAGTAACATTCATTGATGGTAGGCTCAATTACCAATCCGAAACCGATCCGAGAAAAACCGAACCAAACTCGGAGCGAAGTTTCTTTAAAACCCGAATGAGCTACAATCTGGAGGTTTTTTATACCCGAAACCCAAATGGGTACCCGAAAAACCCAAACTTAAGCTTAAATATTCAATATTTTGAAGTGTTTTTAAAACTTTGAAATAATTTTTAATGTTCAATATTTAAATTTAAGATATTTAATTTAGTTTAAATGTTTTATTCTCAATTTTATGTTTAGTTTTTATAATTTATGATATTTTTTTTAAATGAAAGTAGTTTAAATTTTCAGATTTATTTGTATTTCGAGTACTTTTTAATATTTTTTGTTGAAAATACCAGAACTCGACCCGAAGACCCGAAACACCATTGGCCCCGAACCGACCCGAAATTTGTTAAAAACCCAGTTGGGTTCAACTTTCATGCTTAACCCCCACCCCACCCCCCTTTAACCCGAAAAAAAAAATCAACCCAAAACCAAAAAATTTCTATAACCCGATTGGGCTACATTTCGTTGGTAATTTAGACTCGAATATCGATTGAGCAGACCCAAAATCCGAATGGGGTCCCGAATGCCCAAACCTAGTTGAGGGATTTAAAAGAAATTCTTTAATTTTAAAATAAACCTATAAAATTTCATAATCAAACAAATAGAATTAAAACTTAAATTGTGGGATGAAAAATATTGTAAACCAATAAAACAAAACTTGATAAAATATAATAAATATCATCTATTATTTTAATAATTTCTCCATATTTTTATTTTTATTGTTGCTCTTAATATATTGACATATTAAATTCAAAAAACTTATTCATCATTATTAGTAAACTTTTGCTCTTCATGTGAATTTATTTCATAGATTAGTAAAATGGAAAATTATTAAAATGATTATGAATATCTGATAAAATAATATATGATACATATTTTATATTCTAATAAATGAAAATAATGGAAAAGAATATAATTTTATCTAAATAACAAGAGTTAATTCAACCTTTGAATATTTATATTTCTAATTTGAAAATAATTATAAATCCATTAAAAATTTATTTGAAATCAAATTCATGTGTAAATTCTTGATTTGAATAACACATGATTCGAATAAAAAAATAAATTATAAAATGAATAACATAATATTTATTTTAAAACTATATATTCGATAACATTTGACTTAACATGAACTTTCAAATTATTAAAATATTATTTATCAAAATTATATTTAGCTTCACGTTTGAAATTGAAGTGGCAACCCCAAACTTCTATCTCATATTGTATATACCCATTTTGATAGACGAAGTGCGTGATTGGTAAAACTTAGAATAAATTGTTGTTATTAAAATATGTAGCGGTAGTAGGGAATGGTAGCTGAAAGCGAGAGTTGGGAATGGAGAATGAGAGATGTGAGTTATAGCTGTAAATCAAAATTATAAATATAAATCATATTTAAAAAATGATATTATTTAATTTATTATTAAAATAACTAAAAAAAATTGTAAAAAAAAATTGTACAATTATTTAATTTATTAATTTGTATAAAGTATTAGATATCTTGCCTTTTTTCCTCCAGCAAGATTTTAAAATTTATTAACTAAAAAATATATAATATTTATTACATTACTTTAGACTCGATTTTGATTTATTTTGCAACCAATTTTCATCTCACAATGCATTTATTTAGCATTTTAGTTCTAAAAATTATTATTAACTACTAAAAATTAATTAACTATTAAAAATATTAAAATTTTGAAATCAAAATTAAAAACAAAAATTGGCTATATTATCTTCTGAATTATATTGCAAGAAAATAAATACGAAGGAATCATATATTATGATGGAAACAAAATACATTAATATATTTAAAACATAGCATGAAAGATATGGGCATCCAGGTTAAGTTATGATGAGAAGAATTGTGCAAAATTCAAATGATCACCCATTGAAAAATGAAAAGATTTTCAATCAGGTGAGTTTTCATGTAATGCATGTTCTCAAGGAAAACTTATTTCTCGACCTTCACTAGCTAAAACTGAGAATGAATGTCCATACTTTTTTAAAAGAATACATGATGATATATGTGGATCATTTCGATATTTTACGATATTAATTGACGCATCTAGTAGATGATCATATGTTTTTCTACTGACAACTCGAAATATGAGCTTTTGCAAAATTCATTACCCAAATTATTAAGTTAAGACCATAATTTCTTGATAATGTTATAAAGAAAGTCAGACTTGATAATGTTGGTCAATTCACTTCTCAATCTTTTAATGATTATTGTTTATCAATGGAAATCGATGTTGAACATTTTGTTACTTATGTTCATACACAAAATGGCATGACTGAGTCTTCGATTAAAGGATTGCAACTCATTGCAATACCATTAATATTGAGAATGAACCTCCCCATTTCAGTGTGGGAACATGTTATATTGTATGTTGCAACTTTGGTCCAGATACAACCAAACAAATACCATAAATTTTCCCATTTGAATTAACATCTGAGCAAAGCTAGATGTCCCATCTCCTTGTTTTTGGATGTGTTGATTATGTTCCTCTTGCCCACCACAAAGAACGAAAATGGAGGCATAAAGGAGATTGAGAATTTATATAGGATATACATCACCAAATATCAATATATATCTTGAACCGCAAACTGGTGATTTGTTTACTACACATTTTGCCGATTGTATCTTTAACGTAGATGAATTTTCAACGTTAGGGGGAGGAATTAATCAAGTATTTCAAGATATTACATGGCATATACCATATTTGTTGCATCTTGATCCTCCTATAAATCAAAGTTAACTAGAAGTTTAGAAAATTGTGCATTTACAAAATTTGTCAAATCAATTACCAGATGCGTTTACATATATTAATATAGTGACAAAATCAAGTATCCCTGCTGTTAATGTCCCATATAGAATTAATATTTCAGAAGAACAAGTTAATGAACATAAGGTTTAGTTAAAAAGGGGGAGGTCGATGAGATCAAAAGATAAAAATCTCTGTAAGAAAAAGAATTTGGGAGAACAAAGTGAAAAATTTCTAGAAGAACTATTTAAATAAAAATATATAAAAGACAAAGATGGAAAAGTTATAGAAGATGCGTGTAAATAGAATCTTCGAGAAAATAAAAAAGAGAATCCTCTCGAAAAGGAGTATGATCTTAGAAAAATGAGATTTCCATTAATTATGTTCAAAATGGAGAATTATAGGATATACGTGAAACAGAAGATATTAGTGGAATATTCACGTTTTCTATAGCAGAAAAGATTTATCTAGATGATTCAAACTCAACATTTGTATTGGAATGCCAAGAAAGATTTGACTGGGGAAAATGGAAAATAGCCATGAGAAATGACTTAGTATATCTAGATAAAAGAAATGTTTTTGGGTCTATTATTA
This sequence comes from Biscutella auriculata, assembly GCA_900406285.1. Lineage (NCBI taxonomy): Eukaryota > Viridiplantae > Streptophyta > Magnoliopsida > Brassicales > Brassicaceae > Biscutella > Biscutella auriculata. The sequence continues at coordinate 12,220 of OVAO01000620.1, read as the reverse complement.
TTACACCTAAAGGTATAAAACCAATCAAATGTAAATGGATTTTTTTTTTTGAAAAAAAGAAATGAGAAAAATGAGCTTAGCTCCATCAAAATAACAATACTCCCGGGAGGGTTAAATAATCGAGAAAAAATGATGGATTTTTTATTTTTATTTTCTCAGTGGAAAATAATTTTACGATATCTAAAGTTCTGTTTTTAGAGTGGTATTTCCCCGAAAAAGTTAATAGTTCCTCTGTTTCAAAATGCTATTCGAGCAGTAATGGATCAAAATAAGTGATGATTTAAAAAAAAAATTTCAAATAAAATGATGTTTTCGATTTTCAAGGTAAAAGTGACCATCAATTTCCTATTTACAAATTTTATTAATATGTGTGCAATATCCTTACACATCATTTAAAAAGACACAGAGGGACTAAATTTATGGCATGTGTAACAAAAAAAAATTTGATTGGTGTTAAGACATTGATAGTTTAACGCATCCTCTCTCCATCTATTGTTCCAATCATGGCTGAAGAAGAAGATGTGGTCTATCACTGTGGGTACCGGGTCAGATCAAGGACCAGCCCAATATACAATTCGACCAATCGAGAAAAGGCCTCGAGCAACGAGTCAGTTGACCAAAGGGATAATGGGCCAAGATTAAGACGAAGACCACTCGCGAGAGATGAAATCGTTACGCGCCGGTTCGAAAAGCAGAAGATTAAACCGGATATTGTTCCCTATAAATTGAGAATAGTGCTCCAGCGTAAAGAGGAGGAAAAGCACTCGAGAGTTCGAGAGTTAGTAAAGAATTTAGAGTGTGTTACTTAAGAGGCTTGCATTCGACCTTTCTTGTATTTCGATCCTGTGACTCGAGCTCAACTAGATGTTGATGTATAGCTCGCAGCTCGCTAAACGATTGATGATATAAAATGTGGACTAGCTCGACTCCTCTTTACGGGATCTCTCTATCTTCTTTACTTTTCGGTTTAATTTACGTGCATCTTTCTTTTCCGTGCTTACTTTCCTCACCTCGCTAACAGTTCAACACTCGCAACCTACGTTATTTTACGCTTCGAGCACCAAAATTTTACACCATTTACATTTTAACACCTTATTTTCAGTATTTGCTTTAACCAACCTAACTTCTGCTTATTGTTTATGTTAACCCTAACGTTTTGCCTTTGTTTAATTTGATCTAACGCTTGGAAGAAACAAGATTTTCCTTGTGATTATTTCCAAGTCCAACATTTGGCGTTGTCCGAGGGGATTCTTCCTACAAAAAAAAAAGAAGAAAACCACGGAGTAACCACATGATAAAGAAAATTCAGAAAAATCTCTACCCAGAGAAGTTGAGGACGCAAAGACCTAAACGACGGTTGAAGAAACAACAGACAAACAGTTCACTGGAGATATCGGCGAGCAGCAAACCCATGTGTTGGCGACCGAGATGCTGTCACCACTCCAAGAAGAAAACCTAGGCTCATCTAACGGCGGACGACCAAATCAAACTGATATGTTAAAGGGCCTCATCGATAGGATGAACCGTCAAGATATGGAAACCCAGAAGATGAGTGAGCTCCTAGAAAGTATGACTCGTGAACAACGAGCTGGTCAATGCCAGATCTACGACCAAAATACTAAAGAACTAGACTCCTTCAGCTCGCGGGCTCCGTCAAAACCTGTACGTCTAGTTTCCTGCATCCCAAACCGAGCAACACACCTTTACTCATCAAGAGGCAACTATGCAATGGATCGGCGGTCCCCTCCAGCAAAATCCGCACACGCTGACGATGATCAATGAGGATGCTACGGAAAACAAGACCTGGAAATGGAAAAGATAAGAGAAAAGATCATCGAGCTACGAGTTCGGTGCTCGAGATTGAGCAAGTCCTAGAAGAAACTAAAATTTTCTCAAGTTCACCAGCATCCAATTTTGCCACGAGAGTAAGACCCAACACCCGATATAAAAAGGAAACATATATCTGAGAAACTTCATGACTTTATTCATCAGCGCTATGGACAGAATCCATTCGCTGTAGCGGAGCGAGATGTCGGTTACTGTCTACTCTTTGTCGGAAACCTTAGCGAGGCAACACTCAGTTGGTTCTCAAGACTCGAAGCTAACTCGATTGACAGTTTCTGCACCTTTTCAATCATCTTTCTCAAGCACTACTCCATGTAAATCCAGAAGAGCGTAAAACGCCGACCTCTAGACCTTGTCCCAAGGGCCAAAAGAACCATTGCGAAAGTTCCTTGGCAAGTTCAATGACATGGTGTCTAGCGTAACCATATCGGACGCACAACCACAACAACTCTACGAAATACCCTATAGTATCAGTCGAGATTCTTTGATGATCTCCTAATCAACCAATCGGTGACTCATTTTGTGGAGATGGACGAAGAACGTGAAGCATTGGCAAAGAAGCACACACCCATAAAAACCTCGAGCTCAAAAGAGAAAGCAAAGGAAGAATATTGTGAACCTCGCATGTACTAGAACAATAAACCCGTAAAGAACAGAGCAACATCCAAAGGGGTCGCTTACGTTAGGAACGAGAAGTAGCCGCCGGAAAACCCACCATGAAATAAGAGTAATAGAGCCGTGAACCAGAACCTCTGCGAGAACTAAACGGAAAAGGCGTCATTGCCGAGAACCAGAACCTCTGCGAGAGCGCCCATCGGGTGGACCTAATGCCCGAACCGATAGTAGGAATACGATGATAAATAAGAGATCGCCGAAATGAACGAACGCCGAATGAAAGCATAAGGAAAGGTTTGAAACCTCATCGACGAAAGAACATTCATGCAAACAAACGACCTCGTTAAAGAAAGGAATAGAGGATGAGATGTACCATTCTCCAAGAACAAAAATTTATAGAAAGAGGCGAGACACTTTCAAGAGGAAGACTTCGAACGAAGCGTCAGTTATTTAATGCTAAGGTTTGAGCAGTTAATGAAATGAGACAAAGCCGCCCAAAAAAGTCATCATTACTCAGGCGACCGTCGGAAACATGCAAAGGGAAAAAACAAAAGGACAAAGTAATAATGAGCGCTGAAGAAAAAATTTATTGCATTACCAAAAGCAGAGTCAAAGGAGAGTACAAACGTTCAAAGAATAAAATAAAAAGGGGCTTGAGGCCTAATTTACAACGAGAAAGGCACATTCAAGATGATGGCTTCAAAGGCTCATCCGGATCAAGCGGAGGACCAGACACGCCGCTCACAAGGGCGACAATCGAACTAGGATGATCCTTGCAAGAAGGAGCAATGTTAAACTGATCATCCCCGAGTGGAGGAATAGCACTAAAATCCGCCTTGGCCTTCCATACGCGAAGCTGCTCGACAAATCCAACAAAAACACTATCTGCAAGCTTCATGTCCTGCTTCTCAGCACTCTGCATATACTAGATAACGACAACCATCTGACCAGCCCGCATCTTATCCTCAAAGTTCGTATGCATATCAGATATATGCTTCTTTAAAACGCACCTGGCAGTCTGCCGCTATTGCCTCAGCGTCCTCGCGGCGTCATTCACTCAAATCGAGATGACAAGTTTTGTCTAGACGAGCAAATGCGGCATATCACCTACCTCAACAGCTTGGCCCAACTTCTCCTCACACGCATTCAGCTTGTCGGAGACCATCTCAAGCTCGTTCTTTACCTCAATACCTCCGCTTGCTCATTCTTACGTTTGAAATAAGTGTTGTCTAGTTCGCGTTGCATGGTGATCAACTTCTCGTTGACATCACCACCCCCTATATCCTCGATACGACGCTCGTACACGTCCAAGAGAGAGTTCACATCCAAAGCAAGTTGAAGAATGAGTTTGTCAAGTCAGCAAGAGCAAGAATAAGGACAAGGAGAGAGGAAAGTAATCCCATCCTTACCTTGACCAGACTCTGAGATGAGGAGCAGACAAAATCATTCCCGAGCATATTCTCATATGAGGGAACAGTTATGTCAATACCTCTCCTCATCCACATAAGTTCACCGCATCGAGCCATGCCAGTGCTCAGCGGGGAGCTCCCTTCATATAGAACGTAGAATTTCCCACCAGCGACCTTCACTTTTTTAGCAGACTCGCAGAATGAAAGAAGTTTGCCCCACCTTTTAACGGGGTTAATAAACGTCATAGAAGGGGGAGAATCCTCAATAGCAACAGAGGCAAGAACTAGAGCCAATGGCTCAGGAGGCGCACCACTCGACGCACCCAGAAAGTAGTCGGGGACAGCTCTTCGAGCGCATTTTCCTTTCCTTTGGAGGAGCTCTCATGTACCATTTTGAGATCAGGAATTGGTGGAGGAGCCAACCCCGATAGTCCATGTGGCAGGAAGGTGGATGGAGTCGCCTCGGCATCAAGACAAGCATATTGCGCTGCAAAGCTGAATTTTAGCAACCTGACAATCTCGTCAAAAAGGCACGAGTAATTATCAAGGTCAGCCAAATCGTTAGAAATTTCGACAAGGACAGGAGAAGACGAACTTGGGACTGTTCGAACATAGCCAAACAAGAATGATCGTGCAACGAAGAAAGCGACGAATCATTGGAAGTAAGAAATAGAAGATACATGAAGTCATCTGAGTCAAAAGCGATATGGTGACGGGAGGCGAGTAAATTTCACACCAGCGACGTCAGGGAACGAGGCCAAGAGCACGAAAAAACATGTCCATGTGCTTAGAGCAAGGATTGTTCTCAGAAGTAATACAAGCATGGGGAGCAAGGAATCCAAGACCGATCAAGACGAGAACCACCATCACTTGAAGATTGAAGATGAACTGTATTCATGTCTTTTCCTTCAAGTACTCAACTCGGTTCAATCCCTTTGGGTTTTTCCAACCAAGGTTTTAATGAGGCTCCTTATCACATATATATCTCATCATGAACCACAAAGGAGCTTAAAGGAGAAATCACCAAGACTTGCACGAGTTATATGTTAAGTTTTCTTTGTATTTTCCTTATGTTTTAGCTTTTAAAACTCCTTCCTTTTTATAGGGTTTTGCTTCTTTTGGAAGTCAAACTATTTAAACTCTTTGTTGCCTCTTTTGGTATTTTTTTAGCTTTCATTTTAATCAAAAACAAGAGATTTCTCTCTAATGGAAGTTCATTCTCTAAAGGTGTGTTATATCCTTTGGAAAACCTCTTAATGAGTCACATCTAAAAGTGAGAGTGTATCAAGGCTTCATCACAACCTTATGGTCTCTCTTCACCTTATTGTTCCTTTTCTTTCATGCATATCAATCCACTATTCATCTCCATCTCACACACGCACACCAGCACATCCACTCGCCGCCTGTGCTGCATCGCCGACCATATCCATTTGGATACGAAATGTTTTGAGTTTTTGTGTGCTTAAAGTTTTAATCTTTCTTCAAAGTTTTTAACTTTCATGGTTCACAAGTTTTGCTTTTAAAATTTTCAACTTTTATTTGGAAAAAATGCTTAAATTTTGTCATACTTGTTTGATCTTGAATTTTCTTGTTATTGGTGTCCAAGGTCTGATTTTTGAATGTATTTTGTCTTTTTGTGCAAGGTTTAAGAAGAAAGTTTTTGAAAAAAATGTGTGGAAAATGCACTTTTTGAAGTTTCTGCCCAGGGCCATCGACCAGCTGTCACCCACGGCTGTCTGCGGTACGCAGTCTGTACATCCATACATTGTCAGATTATCACCTGCGTGCAGTCTCCATCGACCAGACCGGTCAGCCAGCCGGTTTAGGTTCAATTTTCCGATTTTTGAATTTTGCTTAATCCAATGGCNTAATGGGTAATTTGGATCCCCTGAAGATGTTAATGTTGCTGATGAGATTCAAGATCAACCTTATGCTAGTGCCCTCATGAGAATGATGGAAAGGAGGTTTAAAAAACTAGTGAGGACTCATGTGGTCCTTAGAGCACCCGAGGCTCCTCTACCACCCTTACCTCCACCTCCTCCGAGGCCAGTTCCAGAACGTGAAGAAGACCCCCATGTTGCTGACTATATGGCACAAAGAGAGAGACAATGGAGGGTTTATCGAGGACCACACCCGAGACAACAAGTCGAGTGGTTTTAAGGAAGAAGACGTTATGAAGAAGAAGGCCACTTTGATCATAGAGAAAGACCAAGGAGACAACCAAGATGTCTAAGACAGTACATGGAAGATGAGGATGGTTATTTGGATGTCTCAAGCCAATGCTCTCAAAGGAGGTACCAAAGGGAACCGAGACAAGAACGGTTTCAAGGCTTTAAGTTCAAGATACCTCACTTCCAAGGCAAGAGTGATCCCGAGGCATATATTGAGTGGGAGAAGAAGATCAAAATTGTCTTTGATTGTAGATGGCATTTCGAGAGTAACAAGGTGAAGGTGGCTGCCACGGATTTTAGTGATTACGCCTTAAGTTGGTGGTAACAACTAGTTACTTCTAGGAGATGCAATTGAGACTTAGGTCGAAATGAAGATGGTTATGAGGAAGAGATTTTTGTCAAGCCATCACCATAGAGAGTTGCATCTAAGGTTGAGGAAGTTGACCCCAAAGATCTAAGTCTGTTGAAGAGTATTTCCAAGAGATGGAAATGTTATTGCATAGGACCGATCGTAGAGAAGATAGAGAGGCCATCATGGCTCAGTTTCTTGGAAGTTTGAAACGTGAGTTGCAAGATCAACTGGAGCTTCAACACTATGTGGAGCTAGAGGATACGTTACATAAAGTTGTTATGATCGAGCAACAACTTAAGAGGAAAGGCAATACTACTTACAAGCCTAATTTTGTCAAGGTTTCCAAGCCAATCTATTCCAAGTCGTGGAACCCTTCTTGGAAGTCCTTCACGTCCTCACCTAGAGAAGGTGTTAAGGAACAACCACTTTTGGCTAAGGACAAAGGCAAAGCCATTGTCAATCCCTCACGGACTAGAGATGTGAAGTGCTTCAAGTGCCAAGAACGAGGAGGCCATTATGCTAATGAGTGTGTCAACAAGCGAGTTATGGTTCTTCTTGATGATGGAGGGTATATTTCAGAGGATGAAGGAGCTGTACAAGAGGATATTGAAGAGTCCACCGAAGATTATGAAGAAGAAACTGCTCGTAGAGAGTTGTTGGTTACTAGAAGAGCTTTGAACTTGTTGCCTAAGGAAGAGAAGACTTGTCCCATACACTCACGGCTCACTCCATATGAGATCACTTTGGCACCACACACGTTCGTGCCACACACGTTCGTGCGTATCTTGGAGTTGCCACAGCACTTACGTGCCCTTAGAGTCTTCACGGGTCAAGGAGAGCCCTCATTGGCACGACCAACCCCTCCTTGGCTCTTCACCACTACCATCATGAGATGTCGCCTGATATGTTGTGTTTTTAGCCGTTTTTAGGTTTCATTTCCTATCGTTTGCATTAGTTTAGGCCCCATTTAGAGTCCTTTACGTTGCATTTGTGCATCATAACCAGGTTTCAGGTGTGGAGACGAGCTAAAGGCGAGAACCGGAGCTTAGGAAACATTTTGGAGCAAAAAGGAGACAAGTCCGCTTTCACGAGACCACACCGGACACATCATACCGGTCTGCATGACCGGTATCACAAGGATTTCTGTCGCTGAGCCTTATACCTGTTTGGACATCATCGGTACCCAGACCGTTCACATTCTACGGAAAAGTTCCAGGGGCACTTGCACGGTGTGCGTACCGGTTTGCGCTTGATCGGTACTGATAGATGCAACAGCCACCCAATGCCCTATATACCGGTACACTTGACCGGTATCCTTTACCCGTCGAGAGTTCAGAAGCTCGTACCGGTCAGTCTGACCGGTACCGGCTCTCCGTCTAGATTTTAAACTATGAGATTTTAGCTTTCTCGAGTGAGACTATAAATAGTCTCAAAATCCTATTTTCATGATATGTTGTTTTTTGTGCTTTTCTCTAAAACTCTCTCTATCTCTCTTTGATCGTTTGAAGAATCTTGTAAGATCTTTGTTAGTTATTGCAATTTCATCTTTATTATATTCTCTTTGCTTGATTTCATCATGTTTCAATATGATTCTCTCTTGGGATTTTGTGTTGGAACCATGAATTGTGAGTAGTCTCTTTGCTAAGTGGATGGGTTAGGTAGATTAGGGTGATTAAGTACTTGGTTATGTTGCTTATGGTTTAGAATGTTAATATCTTCACTAGATTGATGTGTTTAATGTTAGATCAGACTTAGCTAATCAAATCTATATCATAGACAAATTGTTGCCCGGAAGGTGTTCGATGAAATGTTGTAATGAATCGATTAAGTGCTAAATGAGACCTAACCAAGGGATTGTGCTAGGGTTTTTTGGTAGTTACAAAGACTAGAGTTTAATGCTTATTAATTGTGGGATTCGTCAAGGGATTGTACAATTGCATGATTAGTAAAGGAATTTCTACCAAGGGATTGGATAAATCTAAATTGGATAGTTCTTAGATTAAGGATTAGCATGTTATGATAGAATTGGGTAGCATAAACTTGAGCTTGATTACCCGAGTCGATTACCTTTACCTATTCGCTTAGTTCTCTCTTATTGTTAGTTAAATTGTTCTTGTTTACTTTTGTGATCTTGAGTTGACTTTCCTATATTGATTGAATTTGCTTATGATTTAGAATAGAATTGTTTGGTGACAAAACTTATTCTATATTCCACCTTGACTTAGCTAACTCTCAATAGAATTAGTGCGTAATCACTCCCGAGAATGGTTCGATATTCCATCTACCTTTATACTACATTGATAGCCATTATTCCTCCCCAATAGTCAATAGTGAGAGGGAGAATAATATTGTATATCACCGCCTTGCTCATGGGATGATCTACATCATTTCCCACATGGATGAGCCGTTTTTATCCTTTCCCTTAGTCACTTTAAGCTTAATTGATGCCATATATTATCTTGACATGTGATTGATGTTGATGATTCGATATTCTAGTCTATATTCCTTTGCTAAGAGAAGTGACAAAGTTTCAGGCTTTAAAGAGGAGTACAACCCAACTTAGAGCTTCTTGACGCCTTTCTAAATTGAGAAGTAGAAGGAGTGTCTATGAAGACAAGGAGACATTTTGAGCAAGAACCTGAGACCTTAGAAGTAGTCTCAAGGAATATGAGACCTTTGCCTAAGCCACCTTATCGTGGAGTTCAATGGTTTGTTAGAGGAGCCGCATCTAATATGAATACCCAACCTTTCTGTCACGGTTCTAAGGCCTTCACGGCTCAAGCGGAGACCACTTTAGCAAGACCATGGCCAGCACCTCCTTGGATCCTCAAGGCCACCACCTTGAGACATCACCTCCTTCATGGGTTGATTCGTGACATCACCCATTTAGCTTATGCCATTGATGATATTATTGACTTGGGATTGAGAATAATGCAATACTTTGTTTGGGAACCCGAATTTCATTGTAGTATCACCTCATTAGAGTTGGGTTCCTTTGTCATGTTGGATGAGACTTATTTTGTATTCCCCTTTGTAGGAAAAACGGATTTGAGGTTAAATCCTCTTCAAGAAGGAGAGGATGATACAAGCATTGGGAGCATGGAATCCAAAACCGATCAAGAGGAGAAACACCATCACTTGAAGATTGAAGATGAATCAGAGTCATGCATTTGCCTTCACGTACTCAACTAGGGTTCATGAGAGGTGGAGTACTCTTTTTCCTTAGGTTGGATTTTTCCAACCAATGTTTTAATGAGGCTCCTTATCACATCTATATCTCATCATGAACCACAAAGGAGCTTAAAGGAGAAATCACCAAGACTTGCACGAGTTATATTTGAAGTTTTCTTTGTATTTGCCTTATGTTTTGGCTTTTAAAACTCCTTCCGTTTTTTAGGGTTTTGCTTCTTCTGGAAGCCAATTATTTAAACTCTTTGTTGCCTCTTTTGGCATTTCTTTAGCTTTCATTTTAATCAAAAACAAGACATTTCTCTCTAATGGAAGTTCATTCTTTAAAGGTGTGTTGTATCATTTGGAAAACCTCTTAGTGAGTCACATATAAGAGTGAGAGTGTATCAAGGCTTCATCACAACCTTGTGGTCTCTCTTCACCCCATTGTTCCTTTTTTCATGCATTCCACTCCATTATTCATCTCCATCTCATGGACGCACACACGCACCACCGCTCGCCGCCCGCACTGCACCGCGGACCATACCAGAACTCCTTCATCGTCGTTCTCCCTCTCCATGCATCCCCTCTCGAATCTATCTCGATCGATCCTCATCATTTCACACCAAAGGACTCCATGTCAAGTTTCATCACCATTGGAGCTCATTTGTTCAAAGATCCAAACTTTCAAAGTCATGAGCTTCAAGTGGCCAACGTCTTGATGTCTTGATCTCTTCAAGAGTGTTTGGTCATTAAGGAGGAGTGCATCACGAAGGATAATCTATAAAAAGGGGAAAGTTTTTGCGTCAACAAGTGTCAAACGAGGAAAAGGGTTGTTAATGGCAAAACTACCAAATAAGAATATCGTACAAACAGATCTATACACGCCGTTACAAGCCAAGCCCGTTAGGGACTCCTAGCAAATGAAGAAGTAGCGATTCTGCCATCTCTCATCCTCGGCGGAAAAATTTAGAACAAAGTTGTTTCGATCCCTAATCTTGACGTTAAAACCACTAGGGATTCCGACATACGGACTGAAGGAGGTAACCGCTTTAACTCGTTGAACGCTCAAAGCGGACTCATGTGCGTTACCCAGAGACAATAGGGCGGCGAAGGAGCAAAATGGAAATCAGAGTAAGTTGGGAAAAAGCGATTTTACGCTTAAAGCAGTAATTAATAAGCACCCGAGGAAGCGGAAATGAAAGCCCGCAACGAGTAAAAAAGACCTAAAAAGGCACACATGGTGTGGAGGAGGGGTCCACGGCCTATCTCCTTTTTTGGAAGTAGAATCAGAACTTTGTCGGGAATAGAGCAAATTTGTCGCATCTCAACGATAGAGGCTTCCGAGGATCTAGAATCGACGATCTCGTAACAGTTACCGAGAACGTCTAAAGTATTTTTGGAAGAACACATAACTAGAAAAGGCAGAAGTAGACTATGGTGAATCCTAGGCTAAAGTCGAATCTAAGATTTACTGAAGAACAAAAGGGAGAAATTACCTTATTAAGAAGCATGGAGAGCGAAGAAGAAAGTAAGAAGTCGAGGCAACGCGAGTATTTATGAAGGTCAAAAAGAAACCGCAAGAATGAAGGAAAGCAAAAGGACTCATAGCCTCTGACAAATTCGCTTTTGTAAGCAAGAAAGAAGAAGGAGCCTGATATACCTTGTTTTTAGTCGGTTTTTAGATTGCATTTTTTTCGTTTATTGTTAGTTTAGGTAGCATTTAGAGTCTATTAGGTTGCATTGCATGCCTTTCTCTTTTTCAGGTGCGGAATCCTAGCAAAGCGGATTTCGGAGTATATCAGAGCACTTTGGCGCATTTTCAGAGATAAGGCTCTGTTTTCGGAGACTCATACCGGTCACTTTCACCGAGCCGTTGACGGTCCGCATATCGTTTATCTTAGACCGGTCAGGTTTGATCGATCTGCCCCTCACCCCATCTTAGCTCGATTTTCCGTAGGGTCGGACCGGTCTATCTCACCGGTCCATCAATCGCACATCTAGGACCGACCTATCTTCACCGGTCCGCCCACCGGTCCTTCGTCCGCATCTTCTGGATCGACATGCGTAGTCCGTTCCTATTTTCCCGAGGCTCATATCGGGGAATGGACCGGTCAGTCTCTCACCGGTACGCGCCTCCGAAGCTGAAGACCGGTCACGATCAAATTGAGGTGGACCGGTCAGGCCGACCGGTCCATGTTGCCAGACTTGTTTTCTCTCTTTAAGTATGAGAATGTTTCTCATTTATTGCTTATCTTCTTTCTTGTCTTTTCTCTCTAGCTAAGCCTTATGGCATTTATTGCTTATATGACTTTGAATGATTGTTAAACCTTTAATTAATATCATATAATCCTTTTTATCTCTTCTTAATCTTTGATTTACACATGATCAAGCATTTCTCTCCTATGAGAGTTTGTGCTAAAATCATGTGTGAGTAGTCTCTTTGTTAAGTGATTGGGTAATGGTAGATTAGGGGAATTGAGATTTCTATTATGTTGTTTAGGGTNTGTTTAGGGTTTGATGATTATGATTCTCACTTGATTGATGTACTTAATGCTAGAATAGGATTGATCACCTTGTTCTAGAACCTAGGAAGATTATCGCCCGGAAGGTGTTCGATAAAATGCCCAAATGAATCTTTTAAGTGCTAAATGAGGTCT
>OVAO01000619.1:0-19604 GCA_900406285.1 Biscutella auriculata | reverse complement strand
TACTTCCTTTGACGCTTTAGAAACAACCTCTACACGAATCGCACGAAAACGGAGCTCTAGAAACGAAAATGGAGAGAAATCGCTTTTTGTACGGACGAAATGGATTTCTCTGAACCGAGTAGAAGAAGGAAGAAGAAATTGTCGTACGATCAACATTATGAGGAGCGTTGGCGGGTTGGTTGGATGAATTAAATTGATTTAAAAATCTATCGTTTTTGTGAGGGGTACGCTCGTAATATACATCACTCACTTAAAATAAAAAAGCTATTGATTGGCACTCAGAATAAGTTGTGGCACGAGAGAATTAAATTTCTCTCTTAGTGGCATTTGAGAGCTCGACTCCCATATCACACAAGCTATTTTCAATAAACTCTCTCTATCTCTCTAGAACTTTTATAATCTCTTACTCACACACTTAAGAAAAATAAATTCTCTGTATGTTTTCTTTCGGTTATTCTCCAAATCTTCTTTATGCTCGTTGTTACCACAGGTCCATTACTCATGTCATACAGAGCATCTTAATTATCATATATATGAAAACATCAAAGCTTTATCATAAGAACATATACATATTAATTTAACCAAAAGTAATGTGTTTTTCTTTTCTAGAAATGGGATCAGTGGTGATAGAATAAGAAATATTATTCTATTCTTTTAAGAATGTTCCTTAGTAATTATAGAGTTAGTTAACATTCTATATAGATTTTTCCATTCCTAATCTAACTAGGATTACTCTTGTATTATCTTACCTATTTAAAGGGCCTCTATGGAATACAAATCATAGGGATTCTCTCAAACTTACATGGTAACAAAAATTGATCCAATACTAAGATCGATTTTTTTCTTTAGCAAAACCTAGAGTTTTTTTTTTCGATTCTAACCTTTCTTTCAACTCACGAAACCTAGTGTTTCTACATAAACCCTAACCCTAATCTCTCTTCTTCACCTAATCTCTCCATGGCTAACGATCCGGCTCAAGAGAGAGCTTTCGGCGTAACCGGTTACAAACAAATCAACCCCATCACACTAGATCTGGATGCACAAAACTTCAACACATGGAAAGAGCTCTTCACAAACTACTGCTTAGCATATGATGTGGTCGCTCACATCGACGATACACCACCACCAGAGGGCGATGAACGAGCACGTTGGTCTCAAAAGGACGCCTTGGTAAAGAACTGGATCTACAACACCATCAGCAAACCACTCCTGGAGATCGCACTTCAACCGGGATCAACAACGCAACAAACCTTCAATCGCATTTCCACATACTTTCAGACGAATAAAGAAGCTAGGGTTATGCAACTAGATGAAGAGCTACGATCATCACGCATGGGAGACATGTCCATTCAAGAGTTTTCTCACAAACTCAAGCGGATCTCAACGTTACTAGCCAAATTAGGAACGAGACACCAGATAAAACCCTAGCACGTAGCTCCTCAATAGCTTAACCGAGAAGTATGACAATATCCGCAACGTTGTAAAGCATCAAAAACCATTCCCGTCCTTTGATGAGGCAAAGAATATGCTTGAGCTTGAGGAAACTCATCTCAATCGCATTCAACGCCACACACCACAAGTACATCATGATCATGCTTTAACCATGTCGGAACCAAGCGTCAACCAACCTCCACGGCGTCAACAACAACCCAACCAACAAAACCAAAATCACAACCAATCGAAACCCCAATACAAGCAAACCGCAAGGATCAATACAGGAGGCAACGGCTGGAAAAAGTTCAACAAAAATCAGAAACAACAACAAGCGTATGTGCCTCGTTATGCTTCGCCTCAGCCTCAACACATCCCGTACCAGCCGTAGCCGTGGCCCGAGCACCTCGCAAACTGGAGCCCAACGTACAACATGCCGTCTTACCATGGTCCACCGCCCCAGTACTCGTCGGCTCCACCGTAGTACACGTCGCCACGCCCGACTACTCCGTACGCTCCACCCGCGCAGTAAGCCGCCCAGCCTCAACACTATCAGCCACAATATGCGCCGATGGAAGCCTATGAAACGGCGTCATATCCCGATCCAACTAGAGTGCAATGGATCATGGACACAGGAGCCACCGCGCATATGACTAACGATCCAGGTATCCTTTCTTCTAGTTCTAAAAATTCATTATTTCAGCATGTTATGGTAGGTGATGGCTCGACTATTCCAGTTACAAAAACCGGTTCCTCTCACCTCACCACCCAGAGTCGCCTTTTAACCCTTAAACCTACCCTAGTAGCTCCCAAACTTGTCTGAAACCTTATTTCTGTCCGCAAGTTCTCCCGTGATAATTGTGTTCAGTTGAGTTTGATCCGTTTGGTTTCTCTGTGAAGGATCTTCAGAATAAGAACACAATGTTCCGATGTGACAGCTCGGGTGACCTCTACACCATTCCAGCTTCACTCGATCGTCCGCTTTCGACTGCTTTGCATGCTTCCTCTTCGGACTTATGGCATAGACGTTTAGGTCATTTAAATTCTTATGCTTTACGCTGTTTGGTTTCTAAGGATTTTATTGATATTAATAAAGAAAAGCTTTCGTCTACTTGCACTTCTTGCCGAATATCCAAACACACGAAATTATCGTTTACACCATCTACAACCAATACCGATAAACCATTTGACCTAATACACTCGGATGTCTGGACCTCCCCGAAATCAAGCATTAGTGGTATCAAGTACTATGTCCTCTTCCTAGATATGTGTGGGTGTACCCACTGCGGTCTAAAAGTGAAGTATTTTCAAAATTCTTTCAGTTTTCAGCCATGGTACAAACCCAATTTGATTCTAAGATAAAAGCACTTCAATGTGATAATGGACGTGAATATGACAACCTTCAATTCCAAACCTACTTTGCTACAAATGGCATCAACGTGAGGTTCTCATGTCCCCATACTTCTCAACAAAACGGTAGCTCGGAAAGAATGATTAGAACACTCAACAACGCAATTTGAGCCCTACTTACTCAAGCTGGACTCTCGCCAGTCTACTGGGTCGAAGCGCTTAATGTCGCTACTCACTTAATCAATATATTACCATCTTCCGCTGTCAAGAATCAAATCCCTCACACTCTTCTTTTCAAGAAGCATCCGACCTATGACCACCTCAAAGTTTTTGGCTGCCTTTGCTTTCCGAGTTCGAATCATTACAACCTTCATAAATTAGCCCCGAGATCGACACCGTGCTTATTTCTCGGTTATCCCGTTCACCATCGTGGCTATCGTTGCCTCGACTTAAAGACAAATAAGATCATTGTCTCGAGACATGTCTACTTTGACGAAGACACCTTTCCCAAAGCAAAAAAAAAAGTGCAAATCCATCAACGTTTGAATTCTTGGATGATGTGGTTACGCCCTCACAGCTATTTCACGATCTCCTTACAGCCCCATATCCGCCGAACCATCATGTTGCTCAGCCGAACCAAGCGACTGACCCGGCCCTCCACCATGCTTAGCCGTCGAACCAACCTGCTGACCAACCAATCCATCATGATGCTCCGCCTGAACCAGTTGATCCACCATTGCCCGCGGCTCCCATTCCTCAACCAAATGTTCCTCCGGTTCAGCCACCAGCTGCTCCTCAACCCTAACCGATTCAAATGCGAACCCGCCTTTAATCGGGCATAACCAAACCTAAACAATTCCTTAACCTAAACACGACGTCTAAGACAAGATCTCCCTTACCCAAAGGCCATAACCAAGCCATGAGAGACACTAACTGGAATCCGGCCATGCATGTTGAGATAAATGCAATGCTTAAAACTAAAAGTTGGGACTTGGTTCCTCGTCCGGCTGACACAAATATTGTTCGAGCCATTTGGCTATTTCGACATAAATTTGAAGCTAACGGATTACTAACACGCCATAAGGCGAGATTGGTTGCTAATGGTAATCGCAGGAAGAAGCCACTGATTACAATGAGACGTTTAGTCTGGTTGTCAAACCAGCAACTATTCGAATAGTTTTCAACATAGGCGTGTTATGCGGCTGGCCTATTCATCAACTTGACGTCCAAAATGCGTTTCTCCATGGAAATCTTAAAGAAGACATTTACATGCATCAACCATCGGGTTTCGTCGATCCTGACCATTCTGACTACGTGTGTAAACTGAACAAAGCAATCACGGTTTAAAGCAAGCTCCTCGTGCTTGGAATGCTCGCTTTGTCGGCTATCTGAAGAAGATTGGCTTCACGACAAGCAAAGCCGACCCATCACTTTTCATATACCGCAAGGGTTCCTCGGTCGCATACCTCCTTCTATAAGTCGATGATATCATCCTTACGGCCTCCTCCAAACTCCTACTCCACGCTATTATCGATAGCTTGAAATTCGAGTTCCCGATGATGGATCTCGGTCGCTTGTCTCACTTCCTCGGCATCAAGGCCAAATTCAAGACTGCGGGCCTCTTCCTCAACCAAGCTACGTATGACCGTGAAATTCTTGAATGCGCCAACATGAGCGAGTGTAAGCCCATTGCTACGCCAGTCGATATAAAGCAGAAACTTTTGGCCGAAGGAGGCGCTAAGCTACCCAACCCAACCGAATATCGCAGCCTAGCTGGGGCGCTCCAATACCTCACCTTCACTCGTCCGGATATCACGTATGCAGTCAATCAAATATGCCTATTCATGCATGATCCTTGAGATCATCACTTCACCGCGCTTAAAAGAATTCTCCGATACATCAAAGGTACGGTTTCTCATGGACTTCTCCTCCAACAAGGCGCACTCAACTCCCTCACGGCTTACACCGACGCTGATTGGGCTGGGTGTCCAGACACAAGACGATCAACGTCCGACTATTGTGTATTTTACGGCGATAGCTTGATTTCCTAGTCTGCAAAACGACAACCAACCATCTCACGATCCAGCTCGGAGGCAGAATATAAAGGCAGAATATATAGGATCTGTCTATCTTGCTACAAATCCAGTTAAGCATTTGCGGACAAAGCATATAGAACTTGACATACATTTTGTGCAAGAGAAGGTCGCAATGGGTGAAGTCAAGGTACTTCATGTCCCAACAACACTTCAGTATACCGATATCTTCACCAAAGGACTCCTGACATCTGTTTTTTAACAATTTCGCTCCAGTTTAACCGTTCGTCCTGATGACGCTTCAACTACGGGAGGGTGATAGAATAAGAAATATTCTTCCATTCTTTTAAGAATGTTCCTTACTAATTATAGAGTTAGTTAGGATTCTATATAGATTTTCCCATTCTTAGTTTAACTAAGATTACTCTTGTATTATCTTGCCTATTTAATACAAATCAGTAGGGATTCTCTCAAACTTAGAAGTGAATGCAGCAATATGTGGGAGATTGAGCCAACGTTACAATGGAATGTGCTCGGATGCGGAAAAATGCAAACTGGTCTGCATCAACTTTAAGGCTTTCATAGATGGTTTCTGTCGTGGAACTGACTGTTTCTGCAGCAGACAATGTATTATTGATCACGACAATAATTAATATCCTAAAAAACTAATAACATAAACTCTTCATTTATGAGCGCATCTAATTTGTTACTTGTACTTTATGTTTTGATAGAAAGCTAATAAAAAAATACATCCACACAGTTGATTAACAGTAATATTTTGAAGAAAAAATATATACATGTTTCGTTTAACCATACAACATTTTCCCAAAGATATCTAACCAAACTGAATCGAAATTTTTGGTACTTGGTTTTGAATCAATAACCTTTCAAAAGAAAAATTGAATTGGGTTTAAGTTCGGTTTGGTACACCGAATTGATCGGTTAACTAAATTTTTTTATATAAAAATCAAAATTGAACGAAATTAAACCAAAATTTTTAAAAATAAAACCAATTACCAGAATTAATCAAAAATATTTGAACCATATCGATCTGAAATCATCCTAGTAAACCGAAAATTCGGTTAACCACAGTAGAATTTGAATAACTTGAACTACCCGAGAACCAAAACATTATGTATTTCGGTTAATTTTGGTAAGATTTTTGTAGACTAAATTATCGAACTACTTGAACTGATTAAACCGAATAAACAAAATTTGCAGGCTTGATACAACATATTGCCATTCATTAAATCTATCCAATAAACACTTATCTAATAATTTCAATAATGTGTTAGTTCGTTTGTTCACCCAGATAGATCATTTGGGTGAAGATGCACATCGATGTTCATTTAAACTAGAAAACCATTCATCACCATCTCGAAGAGTTTAACATTTAGGAAAAAATAGAGATGTATGGTAATGAGTTTTGAAGGTGCATCTAGATGCACATGAGTTTGTGTTTTTTTTAATTCCACAAAACATAAAATTACATTTTTCTTCGGAAAACACTACAAATCATGTTTTTCCTGGAAAAAACAGAAATCACGTTATTTTCCGGAAAAATACGGAAATCACGTTTTTCAGGAAAAACACGAAAATAAATAAAAACATGAAAATCACATTTTTTTAGAACATAGGAATCAAAGAAAATTATGTTTTCCGAAAAACATTTAAATCACGTTTTCCCGAAAAACATGAAAATCGCGTTTTTCGATAAATCAAAGAATCACGTTTTCAATAACTCAAAGAATCACGTTTTTTCGGAAAAACACAGAATCACGTCTTCAAGAAAACACGAAATTATATTTTCCTTAGAAATACGAAATCACAGTTTTTTTTGAAAAACACGAAATCATATTTTCTGGAAAACCACACCATCACATTTTTCTGAAAAACATGAAATCATATTTTCCAAAAACATAAAATTATATTTTTCAGAAAACACAATATCATATTCTGTAAAAAAACAAATATACAAAATGCACAAATAAATATAGATGCATTCAAATACATTATCGAGATGCATCTTTAAAAAACGAACATCACTAAACTATATCATCTGAATGGATCATATGATTGCATGTTTTATTGGCATAAACAAACTAACACCTAACTGAAATGCTAATCTTCTTGTAAATCTTTGACTTGTACAATTCGAGACTCAAAGAAAAAAATATGTCTAAACTAAATCTTAAGCCTTTTGGAACCACACTCACATCAAAATTTGGAGGGATCTCTTAAGTAGTGTGCTCCACATCGGTCACGATATTTCTCTGCACTGGTTTGCTATGGAAAGAAAGATCGATAAACACATGAGAACTTTCATGGAGATTTGAAATTATCCACACAACAAAATTTAGGGATTTTGATTGGTTCCTCAATGAAACAATACAATAATAAACAATTAAGAACCTCCTTAAACCCATTTGTAAGGAAAATAAGTTTATAATCTTCTCTCTTTCTCGAGCTTTAGAGCTTAAAAGCCTGCAACAAAAGAGTTCAATTTTTATCGCTCAGATTTTGATATCAAATCACTCAACATTTGATGTGTTTACGTACCTCCAGCTCTCATTGATGAACAACATACCAATCGATTAGCTTCTCCTTTAGATTAGTATTGAACCAAACAAGAAAACTGCAGCAGCTGGTAGCTTCTCAGGAGAACCTTAGGTTGAAGAGTCCATTCTCTGGTTTCTTGTTCTTTTCATGTTCTCAAGCAGACCCTTGTGTAAGCCATTATGTCTGGAATTAGACCCATCTAAACCATTTGTTCAAAAAGAGTTGTTGCAGCCTCAACTTGATTCTTTTTATAGAGACCATCAATCATTACGGTGTATATCACTATGTTAGCTTCTAGTCCAAAATCGTTACTTATCCTCCCAAAATAATCAATAGTTGTAGAAACCAACTTGTTTTCGCACAATCCATCAATCAAAACACAAAAGGTAACAATTATGACCTAAATATCAAGTTCTAGCATCTCGTCTGACAAATGCAATCCTTTAGTGGGATTGCTCAAATTAAAGTAAGCATTCATTAACGTTGTGTAGATCAACGTATTCGCTTTACATTCTTTATAACTATTGTGTTGTAGTAACTACAGTTCTTACATAGCTTAATAGTGGTAATCAGGCCCGGCCCTGATCATTTCAGGGCCTAAAGCAAAAAAAAATGGCCGAAAATGAGGACAAAAGGGGTCGAACTCGGGCTATTTATAGTGTTTAAGACTATATTACCGCTACACTACAAATGAGGGCCGAAAAATTATTTGTTTATACTGGGGTCGTAAGCACAAGCTTGGCCCAGCGTCGACACTGGTGGTAATCATCATTTGATTGAGAAAACAAGGTTTTTCTCAACTGTGGGTGATTTAGGGTTTATGACGAATGAGCGACCAAGATGCGAGTATGATGGAGACAAGGGACCTCCCCCAGGTGGTCGGACGGACATGCGCATGTCATGGGCTCATAAGGTGTAGAGAGGATCAACGAGAAGGATGCCGAATCTAATAATCATGCTAAAAGGTAAGTTATAAACCCCTAAAACGAGGACATATCAAGTATGATAAGAGTAACACGAGACTTTGGAAGACATTTAAGACTTTTAATGCTTCATAAGAGAATGAATAAAAACACCTTTGATGAGGTGGTGGAGAAGGTTTCTACACGGCTGTCAGAATGGAAGAAAATATACTTGATTCTAGCAGGAAGAGTTAGTCTTACAAAAGCAATACTATCATCGATATCAGTTTATACAATAAACATAGCTTCATTGCCATTAGGCATGTTGGATAGGTTGGATAAGTTGTCAAGAATCTTTGTTTGGGGGAGTACACCGGAAAAAAAAAGACAACACTTGATAACCTGGCATATAGTATGTGTCCCACAGCATGAAGGAGGCTTGGTCTACAGAAAACACGAAAAATAAGTGTGGCCCTCCTAACAAAGGTGGAATAACAATTGTTTAATTTGTAGAAAGGTTGTTGGTCTCAGGTTTTGTAAGGGAAGTAAAAAGTTGGTGGGATACAGGATAACTTATGGATGACAGCTAGGAGTGGGTGGTCTTTGACATGGAGGAGTGTGGTATTCGGGATGAGGAACGTAATTATGGATGGGCGTACCATTCGTTATGGATGGAAAAATGGGTTGCGGATACGCCTTTGATACATAATGCAACCGCTGAAATACGGGGGAACTTTAAGGAGTTACGAGTCTGTGATCTATGGTGGGATGGTGTAGGATGGTGTCTTGACTAGATTCAGTAGTACGTACCTAGTAACATTCGACTATGATAATGGATAATGTGGTAGGGGCCAAGAATTGTCTGTCATGGGGATCATCTCGAGATGAAAAACTTATTGTCAACTCGGTTTACTCTCTTCTGACCAAGTCTCAGGTTCCCAAAAAGGATATGTCGAAATTGTTCGTGCGTGTCTAGGGAGTAGTGATAACATAAAGAGTACCACTGTTCAATGCAGATAGGTACAAAAGACACATTTGTGACTCTAATATATGCCAAGTATGCAAGGGAGGGGAAGAAACAATAATTCATGTGTTGAGAGATTTTCCATCAATCGCGAGAATATGGACAAGGTTAGCACCTCTACATAAACAACAATTTTTTTTGAGAATTTTTAATTGGATTGGATTTATATGAATTTGGGTGATGAGAAGATGACTGATGAGACTGTGTTCTTGATGGTTGTCTGGTAGAGTTGGAAATGACGATGTGGGAACGTCTTCGGGAATATTGCAAGGTGCAGAGATAGAACACATTTTGTCAAAGAACTCTCGCAAGAGGTGCATAACACACATTTGATGGCTCGAAGATCGGGGCATGTAATTGGCAAATTCGAATGGATGATCGGGTGGACACCACCAGAGGGCAAATTGATCAAGTTGAATACTGATGGAGCTTCACATAAGAATCTTGGATTGGCAACGACGGGTGGCGTTTTACACGGTTTTAATTGTTGTTGGAGGGGAGGTTTCACTTTAAACATATGCATATGTTCGGCTCCGTTGACGAAGTTGAGGGGTTTACTATGGTGTTTGTATCGCTTGGGAGAAAGGGCAAAATGAGAGTGAAGTTGGAGGTTGATTCAGAGATGGTGGTGGGCTTTCTTCGAACATCTATCGGGGAATCTCATTTGTTATCCTTTCTAGTACGACTGTGTTGTGACTTGCGTTCTAGGGATTGGATAGTCCACGTGTCACATGTGTATAGGGAGACTAACTGTGTTGTGGACATGTTATCAAACTATGCGTTTTCTTTATCGGCAGGGTTTCATTCTTTAGGAAATAAGCGAACTTGTTTAGGTTCAGTTGCTTCTGAAGATAGGACTGGAGTGGAACGCCCATAACAAACTCAATTGTAGTGTGTTTTGGTTCAATTTCAATTAGGAGAAACTCCTTTCCCGTTTTCATGCTAAAAATGACTACAATTCTTACACCGTAGGGTCTCTCTTAGGCATGGTGCATCAGGTTTTTGTCGCAGTCTACACGTAAGTCAAGCTTCCAAATCATTTCCCTAAGTCTAATACTGTTTACATCAATGATTATTCAATCAACAGAAAACATCCAAAAAGAATCTTTAGCATATATTCACATTCCATTGTTGTTCAACAATTTTAGCTTGTTGTATAGCATAAAGTCATAAAACAAGTTTATATTTACTGTTGTATTGTATACTTCAATGAAACTGTCTTGTTTATTTTTGTGTTGTAGAGGAATTTTTGTAAATACATTAGCAATAACATCTTCTTCAAAAGAACGACATTTGGGTTCATCAGATCATTCACAATGTTTAAAGCTTTTTAGAAACAATAGCCACAACTATTTTCATCATCAAATGTGCAGGAAAAACAGTTGGAGACGATGAAAGAAAAGGAGAAAGTATTATTGCAATGACAAATTCTAAGATGTTTTTTGGCTCTTGGTTTCTATTTGAGATATCTCATCTCTTCTTATTTAGTACATGTTAATTCCAAGATAGAAATAGAATTGTCACGAGAATCATGTGAACCCAATTAACTGAAAAACTTACGTATATAAGTAGATAAGATATAAATTATATTAGGGTCATGTTCGTTTCGTCATCTAGCATCTGGATGGTGCATCTCGATGTTGCATCCAAATGTTGTTCGTTTTTTATTTGCATTTAGCATTTGCATCCAACTTCTGGATGTTACATCAAAATATTGTTCGTTTTTGTATCTACATCTAATATCTCAATATTATAGGAAAAATGGGGATTTCAGGGAAAACGCAGATTTAGGAAAAACACACAATTTTTGGATAAATTAGGATTTTCAGAAAATCGTAGATTTCAAGAAAAACGAGGATTTCGGAAAAATCACGAATTTCGGAAAATCGCGGATTTCCGGAATAAACCGGATTTTGGAAAAATCGCGGATTTCTGGATTAACGCGGATTTTGAAAAAATCACGGATTTCCATAATAACGCGGATTTCCGGTAAATCGCAAATTTCCAGAAAATAGCGGATTTTCGGAAAAACGCAAATTTCCAGTAATTCGCGGATTTCAGGAAAAACGCGGACTTTCGGAAAAACGCAAATTTCTTGAAATACGCAAATTTCCAGAAATATGCGGATATCCAGAAAATGCGGATGTCTGAAAAATGGAGATTTTTGGAAAAAACGCAATTTTCAGAAAAAGCGGATTTCCGGAAAAACGTAAAACCCCGAGTTTTCAGAAAAAAATACGGAATCTGGGTTTTCGGAAAAATGCGGAATTTAGGTTTTCGGGAAAAACGTGAAATCTGGTGTTTCTAGTTTCCAGAAAACATGGGATTTTGAGTTTTTCCAAAAATCCGCGTTTTTCCGGAAATCTGCGTTTTTCCGAAATCAGCATTTTTCCAGAAATCTACATTTTTCCAGAAATCCGCTTTTATCCTGAAATACACATTTTTCCGGAAAACCGCGATTTTTTGGAAATCCACGATTTTCCGAAAATCCGCGATTTTCCCAACATATGTGTTTTTCCGAAAATCTGCATTTTTCCGAAACTAAGTGTTTTTTCGGAAATCCGTGGTTTTCTGAATTTCCGAATTTTGATCGAAATCTGTGTTTTCCGAAAAATAGTGAGTGTCGAGAAATAGTGTTTTCTGCATTTTTGATTGAAATCTGTGTTTTCGCAATTTTCCTAAAATCCGCGATTTTCCCGAAATCTGCATTTTTCTGAATTTCGAATTTTGATTGAAATCGGCGTTTTCCGGAAATCAACGTTTTTTCGAAATCCGGGTTTATTTCCGGAATCCGCGATTTTTTCGAAATCCACATTTTTCTTGAAATCCGCATTTTTCCGAAATATGCGTTTTTCCCGAAATCTACATGTTTCCTGAAGTCCCATTTTTCACGAAATCCGTGTTTTTTTGGGAATCCGCATTTTTCCTTTAATCCGCGTTTTTCCCGAAATCCGAGTTTTTCCCCAAAAAATTTGAGATGCAGATACAGCATCCAGACTCTACATTCTTTAGCATCTCAGATATCTAGATATTTGAAACGTTTAGCATCTCAGATATCTAGATATTTGAAACGTTTAGCATCTCAGCATCTAGATGCGATATCTAGATGCTAATAAAAATGATCAAACGAACAACATATGAGCATTTGTATCCAGATGCAACATCTAGATGAGAAAACAAAGAAGCCCTAAGATTATTTTTCCCCTTCTACTTTTAATTAAACTTTACTTTTTACTATCTTTGAATATGTACAACCAACACCTACCCTAAATAAATGTGTTTTGTAACCCCAAAAGTAGCTTTGATCCAAAACCCAAAACCTTTGAACAAACTCATGTCTAGATAAAAACAACTTAACACAATATAGGTTTACAATTTTGTCATACTCCAAGAACAAGAAAATTGATAACTTGTCTTTTTCTTTGCACAAATTTGGGTCTCTGTGTACTCTCATAGAACCGTATTGAATGTCGAAATTTATTTTTAAAGAAATGATGGATAAATTATAAAATTCACAGTCAACGTCATGCTGTCCCCACACCCTCATTTTTTCATATGAACTGATTTCAAAATTTTAAATATTTAATCAACTAATATATAACTTACTTACACATCATTTTTAAAAATGTTACCCCAAAAAGTTTTTTTTATCCTATCTTCATACAAGATTATTTTTTTTATCTTACAATATATTGCACAAGAGTCAAAAATGAAACTTCCTTTTTTTTAATATATTCAATTTTTTGTTTTGACTGAGAAATCACAATTGCCATGTCACACAAGACAAAATAAAAATACAACCGTTAGTGGCAAATATCGTAAATAAACAGATATTCTAGGGGGTAACTTTTGATACCGCCGGAATTTCAGTCTCATCGAAAGCCAAGAAAACTCGCAGTCCAACGAGACGCGCCTCGAAGAACACCACGTAAACTAAAATAGGCTCTCACCCACATTTAAAGACCAAAACACCCTCATTCACTCTTACTCGTGGGGGTAGTTTAGTCTTTTCAATATCTTCCATAGTCTTAATTGAAATTCAAAATTTTCGAGTCGTTACAAAAACCGGAGCGTCCCACGCTTTTGTGGTTCGAGTAGTTGTGATACGGTGTCGTTTCTTATGTTAATTAGTATTTTATTTCTGCCGGTTTGTCGCTAAACCAAAAATCTCTGCAACAGAGAAATTTGTGCCGTTTTTTTTCTTTCTTTTCCTGTCTTCTTCATTGTTTCTTCTTCTGCTTCTGCTTGCTTCTTCATCAGACCCAACGTCTCAGAGATTTCTGATAAAATTAGGATTTTCTTTCGGTCATTTCCATGTGCTCACTTCAGGTTTTTGCAGAAGAAGCGATCAGTGATATCCTGCGCTTTGTTTAAGAGTTGCATTTTTCCCCAGGAAAGAGAGTGTGTGTGAGAGAGAAAGTGACTGTTGTGGAGGTTTTTAGAGATAGAGAGAGAGAGAGAGAAATGGAGATGGATGAAGATATGGAAATCGAGCCTATGGTTTTTGAAGTGACAGAGGTTGATCTAGAGTACGAATTTGATGCCGCCCGGTGGTACGATTTTACTCGGGTGGAGTTACCGGCAGAGGCACAGGCTGCCGAGTTCTGGTTTCATTCTGCTCCGTCGTACGCGCCCTCTCGTGAGTAACATTTCAATCTATAGGCCTCAAGTTCTTTCTTTGATCACTTATAGTTTAGGATTCCATTTCTGTATTTTTAATTAGCTTGTACTCATTTTCTGCTTTAGATTACAATTCTAAATTGATCCTACATTTGCCATTTCTTCCTTGATTTCGTTGAATCATACTCTAATTAGTCAGCGAGAACTATTATTTCTGATTCTATGAAAAAAAATTGTAGGATCAAGTTGAATTTGCTGGTAATTCTTTATGTTTTCAGCTTTCGTGACAAAACTGTTACTTAGAGAGGAGGTTTCTGATGACAAGTCCGAGGCATCCACAAATTCAGAGGATGGGGAAGTTGCTGCAGATGCCTGTGAAAAGAATAGAAAAATGTTTCAGCATACAAATTACTTAGCCACAGACTTGAATAAGACAGGTGAATATATGATATCTGGATTATGTACCCGCATCTCTTAATTAGTTTCACAGTTGATTATGGAGTAGCTTTGATTTTTTTGCAGGAAATGGAATGCGTTCTGGGATTTTCTTCTCCCAACAAGGTAGTAATTTGAAGAAAGTTCCAAATCATCCCATATGCGAAGGTGATCATTTTACTATAATTACAACATGAACATGCATGTAGTTCAAAATCATTCAACTTTTCAAAAGTTCCATTTTTTCAGAGTACCTTCAGATGTGGTCCATCTTACTTTTCTGGTCATTTTTGGTATCTACTTTATAAATTAAACTTGTTGTCCTTGTAAGACAATACCTATATACCATGTTATTAATTTAGTTGCTTATGGTGTTGCTTTGTCTTCTTCTACCAGGGTCGACGGTTAGCAATCACAGACACGCTGATAAACCAAAATTCCGACCTAAGTCAAACATCAGGCCTACTCCGAGGAGCTCAACGTTAATGAAACCTACTGCTAGCCTGTTAGCAAAACAAAATAATGCCAGGTGATTGTTGGAGCATGTAGAATCTTAGTACTTTTCTTCAGTCAACTTAATACGTAGATTCTTTTGCAGGTCTAGTAGATTCCATATGCAAGTGGATCAAACTCATGGCATGGGCGTGTGTGGGACATCTGGGACCGAAGTTCAGGCAGCTAAAAGACAGAAGCTCGATGGAGGTTGTCTTCGTAAGGTAGACTGTTAGCAGTTGTTCTACTTCTTTTCTATTTTCCTAATTTGGTGATAGCCATGGAACTCCGAGTTGAACAGTATGTATGTAGTTCCTTTTAACAATGTACTAGGTATATCTGAATATAGATGCTGGAACTAGTGGTGATAAGGTCATACGTTCTGTGTTTCAGGTTGCTGATACAAAGCAGGAGATGAGTTTTGTCCACAAGACACCTAAGAAGGTTTGCTTTCAATACTCTTAACCTCGCGTATAGAATCTAAAAAATCACTGTATAGGAATATTCAAACTTTCTGAAAGGAAGCTCTTACGGAGATAAAATTAATCGATTAACTTGCTAAATGGTTTGCAGGATACAACTTTTGATAGAAACTTACAACATTCCAGGACAAAGATTACTATTCCACAGGGGCCTGATTTTGCAACATCACAGAGGGCTCACAGGATACGGTTAGCGCCTAGATGTCTGATGAAACCGATTGTTACAGGAAAGGTCATATCTCATAGGATATTTTGTTAACGATTATTTCAGGAACAAGACTGATGCGAAGTTAGAAGAGGACTCAACAGTTGTATATAGATTCAAAGCACGTCCATTTAACCGAAAGGTTTAAAAGCATCTGCTACTTAGAAATGTTTTATGGAAATAATATCATTTATCATGGCTCAGCTCACGTTCGTGCTGTGATCTGTAGATATTTGATGCTCCCTCATTGCCTATCCGGAAAAAGAGCACTCCGAAACTACCAGAATTCCAAGTAAGAATTACCAATGAATTTGTCTTAGTTGCTCAAGTGTTTACACACCTTTTCTGGTGTACATTAGATTAAATTTATTTCTATTTCTTATCAGGAATTCCATTTAAAGACTTCAGAAAGGGCTATGCAACATTCGTCAGCAGTTACAACGAGGTCTATTCAGGTGAATGATATGCATAAGGTAACAACATTGCTCTATATTAGCCTGTCCCGTGTCATGTGATCTTAACAAGGTCTTATCTAAACAAAGTAATTCTTCTCGAATCATTGCCTCTAAAGGGATCAACATTTCTCTTTGACAGGGGTCAGACAAATCTAATATGACGAATATTTTTGACAGAGAAAGCAGGAGGTAAGACGTAAAATAATAAATCAGAAAGAAAATTTAGAAGGATTGCTTGATTTCTCACTTCAAAATCTGTTTGAGGTAAATGTAAACTTTGAAAATTTCTTGCAGACCAAACGCTATGGATATATCTAAGCATGATGTATCGGAGGGAAAACACGTTTTTAAAGCTCTTCCTCTGAACAAGAAGGTTTTCATTCAGTCTCATTCTCTTGCATTTTAATTTTCACACCTGATGTAGGTTTTCACTCCTGCCAAATAGATACTTTCAAGCAGAGGAGACATGGGTATTTTCAAAAATAGCAAGCGAGAGACAACAGTACCTTTGGTATGGTAGTGAATTATTGATCTTCTGGTATGTTTATATAAACGGAGTTCCTTATATGATTAAATAAACTGTTTTGGCAATGAACAGGAGTTTAGTTTTCATTCAGAAAAGAGAGTTCAACCAGATTTACCGATAGACCTTTTCAGCAAGGTACACAGCTAATGGTTCGACGTATGATGTTCTTAAACGTACTCTAGTTATTTAAATAGTCTCCTAGTTGCTTGACCTGGTTTTATCAACCTACAGCTCTCTATCAAACCCGAGGTCCCGCCAAACAATGGATCTCACACAAGATTTCCTCAACCGAAGGTGCAGCTTGCGAAACTCAGTTTCATTTTTTTCATTCTCCAAGTCTAATCAGTGAGTTCCTAATCTTTTCTTGGTTTAGGTGTCAAAGGAAAATAGAGTGAACTCTTTCCAAGCAGGGAATGAGGTAAGCTCTAAACGTTTAGAACAAAAAAGGAGTTTGCTACACTTGCGACAGAGGTTTCTTAATTTCTTGAATCGATACATGTAGGTAATAAGACCGATGCCATTTGGTAATAGCGCAAAGATTCCTGAAACAAATCAGCAATTGACCGCCAAGAGGTAAAGCTAATAAAGTCAATTATGCAACCAGTATCTTTCGAATATGCATCTGATAAAATCTGGAACAACAACTACCAATATATCTTATGATTTCATTGTTATTTTAATGTGGCAGGAGCTTAGGTATTCGCTGATGGTATGAAAACGCATTTGAAGCATTTGGAATCATCCCCCTTGTACATTCAGATATGGTTCTTCTCAGTCTAACCATGTGATATAGCTCCTTCAACAAAGCTGACATTAAACCAGTTTGTCTTGAGGAGGACAAAGGAAGAAGGAGAAGAAGAAAGCTAACCGCTCCTTTAATAGGACGTAAGTACTCTTCGGCATCTCTTTCGAAATTAGTAGCAATTGAAAAAAAAAACAATGTAAATCTAGAAAGAAATACTCTCAAGGTTTTAATACAACATGTGGTTCTGTAGAGCACTGTTTTATCTACACTTCAATAGATAAGTCAACTGGGGAGTGTTATACTGTTTATTAATGACCACGCAAGAGCTATCACTTCAGCTAGACCGAAACCAATGAAGAAAAAATATTAAAGATGGGTACAATAATATAAAGACTAACACAAGACAAAAGAGACTCGAACATAGAGTTTTACATGTAGACTAGACAGAGACTGAATCTTTTCTCTCGGACACCAAATCTGTTTTCTCATACACCAACTCCTCTTGTTCCTTACCAAACAACTTATGTTTAATATGTTGAGCAAATGTTGTAGGAGGAAACTTAGCCGGGGACTCAACACTCACCATCTCCGGCAACGGCTTAAGAACAATCTTATCCTTTGGTGGCTCACAAAATACTGCCCAAGAAATCCTAACTTTCTCCTTATTCACCAATCCTCTATGAAGTATACTCTTATACTTGCCATTACTTAGAATCTCCAACGTATCTCCAATGTGCATGACAATTGAATCAGGAACACATTTTGCAGTAACCCATTTACCTTCGTAGAAAAGCTGCAAACCCGGAACCATGTTGTGTAGAATGAAGCTCAAAGCACTGACGTCGGTGTGAGCTTCCACGCCTAGTGCTAGCTCAGGCTGAGGGGCATTTTGGGTAGTAACTTCTTTCTCTAGACGATCAGGCTCCAAGCCTAGAGCGATAGAGAGAGCCTTGAAGACCTTTGTAGCTAGCAAACGAAGACACTTTGCATACTCACTAGTCGCTTCTCTACAATCATAACAAAAAAAAGAGTTTAAGAAGATTTGTTTTTGTTTATAGGAAAAGAGTCAAAGCTTACATGTAAGTAATTGGTGTCTTGGGCCAAAGTGATAGATCTCTCTTGTCTTGAGGATAAACAAGATGAAAGAAGTAATCTTCCCATTCCAATTTGTCCATACGCATTGTTAGCTAGTTTACTCCCATAGCCTTTAATTTTTCCGGTGGCTTGATCGTTTGCATACTTCTCCTTCTCTTCCACAGGCAAACCGAAAAACTCTTGTCCGGCTTTCTTCACACGCTCCATTATATAGAGAGATAGAGAGCTAACCGGTGGTTAAGTGTGCCAGAAGAAGAGGTGAGTGAGTGACACACTTCACGGTTCACTGATTGGTTTCTCACAATCCAACGGTCAAAACGTTTTTGTAACTCTGAAAGCCAATTTCGAAAAGCCCATTGAGTTAGGCCCAATAGGATACTTATAGTGCCAAGTTTGAACTCTGTGAGGTACATACACACATCTCATTCATAATAAATTCTGATTAATTAGTCTCTTGTGATACTAATAGGAATCTGAGAGAGTACTTACTAATGAAAGATGGAGAAAGAAGAAAGAGTTAATTGTCAGAAAGCAAAATAGATTCGATGTTTGTGTAAATAAGATCTTTCCATGTTATATCTTTAAGCCTTTCACATGTTTTCTGATTCGTTAGTATTGTGTGTCAGTAATATGAGTAAGTACTTCTTCATCTACCTTTCTAGGTTATATATATATATCTGATCATTAATATAGTTAAATCTTACTGATCTAGTGCAGCAAAACTAAAACTTCGATTAAATTTGGGAGCACGATCTACAGTCACCCCGAAACTATCAAGTCATCTTTTAACTACACAAAGTTCGTACCTCTATCGATTTACACCTATCGCATAAGTTATAAAGCCTTATTTACCTAGTTCCAAAATCGCGTATCCACATATACCTAAACGGTAAAATTGGCGGTTGCTGTAAAAAATGGCGATATAAAATCTCGTTTTACCCACATAGTACCAAACCAGAATAAGAATGGGGAGTAAACCAAAGTTAAAAGAATTGGGTGGTTAACCAAAATCGATTTTTCACACATTTCCCTTATATTTTACCCCTTTCACCTCAAATCCCTAAGATTACCACACTCGAATTTTCCCCAAAATCTCAGTTTCCATTTAACCCAATATCCGGCGAACTCCGGCGACCTCCGGCGAAGCTATGTCGGATAGTTCAGAGAGCATAAGAAGTTTGGCGAGGCTGAGTGATGAGTACGTGTTTTCTTCGAAAGGAGATTCTTCGACTGGTTCGAGTGAGAAAGCG
>OVAO01000618.1:0-19618 GCA_900406285.1 Biscutella auriculata | reverse complement strand
CAATGTGTTGGTACTCCGTACACTCTCGATGTCTGCCAGCTATATCTTGGCGCTGGATAGTCCGTCGAAATCTCTAAATCATCTGTCACATGTGGCAAACTTCGCGAACTCTCGTATCTGTCGGACATGTCTGCTACCACGGGGAGAAAACGATGTTTGGGGGCAAAATGTTATTTATTTATTGTACATCTTACTTGAAAGAATAGGATATTATTTATTGAGTGTATAAGCCTAATATTAATTGAATAATTATAGGACAAAGTTCTGGGTTAACGTGTCTGTTTTAGTACACAGTCTAATTTATCTAAACGGTTGACTTGTGTTTTTTAAAAGACTGATTTACATAGAATATCTTCTTCAACGGCTGACTCTTCATGGCAAATTCACTTTTAAAATTTGGATGAAATACTCTTTCCTGCTGATTTATTAATTAGAATTCATTTTTAACGGCTGAGCTGTGTTTAGGGTGGCTGATTTATATTTGGTTTGACTGAGTTACTATTTAGTGTCTGATGGCGTGTTTGATGTTTCGCCGAGTTATATGGCACATACACGACTGACTTATATACCTTAGGGTTTGGCTAGGATAAACAGAAGAGCATATTAAAGACCTTAGTTTAGTGCTCGGCAGGGTTAAATACAGATACAACACGACTGGCTTAAATAAAGACATAGTTGAGTTACAAGTTGATTAAACGACTGACTTAAGTTAAAGCCTTTCATATGTCATATACTCCCAAATCGAATATTCCCGCTGCCATACTTTCCCGTAGAGTTTGAATATTTGCATCGTTAATCCCATTCAAAGGTATTCTAAGCGTCAGACATTCGAGAAACTTCAACGAATACACCCCACAATCACCATTTTTTTTTCGTTTTGTGGAATGTGTTGTTGTTCTTTGCACCTCCTCCGGTATGCAAACCGTGTGAAGATTTTGGATCTTCGTCTTACCCTTGGGACACACTGGTTTAACATCGATGGGATCATATCCAATAGCGGTCTAAATGCACTTTGATTTCTCTCCTCACTCTCGGGTGTTACTTCGCCGATGATTGAATCTTAGACATCGATCTTCTACTTCAGTAGATCAACGTGATATGTCACCCAATGTACGACTCGAACATTAAGTACTCCGTACAAGTGATCGACATCTTTCACCCACATCAAGTTCGTCGGGTTTGCTTCTGGCAACCTGCCGGTTACCATATTTCGATAATTATCGTTGAATTTAAAGGATGACGGTTTATTTTGATATGGGGGTATTCTAGGTGCCAAGATGCTTGGAGCCAAATATCAACAAACGCAATGCGCTTAAAAAAGAATGGGCAAGGGTTTTGCATGGACCTTCGGACGAGGAGTCTAGTATACGCATCCATATGCTATAAAAAGAAGAAGAAAATAAATCAGTCTCCTACATAAAATAACGCATCCATTAACTAATTACTCAGACGTAGAGTATACTTACAGTATCCCTTAGCCATCCAAATTTTCCATCTGGCCAATTCTTCCTTTTAACGACGAGGACTTTGAAGAAAGCACTATAATCACCATCTCCAGATTCTGTTGTTGCCAGTGTACAATTAAACACAACTCGGTTTATGCAGATTTAAATATGGTTAAGTTATACACATATGATATCAAGGTCCGTACTTGTGTTTTTCTATGTGGGCCCATAATTTAGCGAGTTTATCCTCAAGAGCAGGTACTTGTAAGGATCATATATTTATGTTGATGGTACAATATCCTTCCTCAAACACGACCTCCCATTTGGCCCAATGTACGGAAATACAGAGTCTGTGGAAGCAAGACCCTCCGGATAAGCTTTTATTATTTCAAACCTCGATATGTCCTCCTCATCCTCATCGGATTCCAGCAACAGTTCGTTATGTGCCGCCAGAGTTTGGGCGGTCACATCCACAATCGAACTGTCCTGTATCTTCTCCGTCCCCTTTCTCATAGGGATTCTGATTCTTTGTAGTTTTAAATAAGCAGGGGTCTCGTTCACCAATAGTTGGACATAGTGTTTTTTCTTGATCTCTGCTTCTTTTTTTGACGCAGCTTTCGGTCTTGCCAATTGAGCTTCAGTGGGTTTCTTAGAAGCTGCGGTGGGTTTCTTAGTAGTTGCGGCTGGTTTCTTATGATCGGTTGTATTATTCTTCAACTTGGACTCATCTTTCAACCATAAGCCAGCCTTGTACAATTCTTGTAACTCAGCCAATTTTCCCGGTTTTAACTTCTTATTATGTTGTCTCGTGTTTATTCTCTTCTTGGGTTCTTTCTTATCACGAGAAATAACAATAAAATTAGCTTCTGAGTCATTGACATTAGGAAGCTTATCTGTAACATGGGTCATAGCTGCGTTTGGACTATTCACGGACTTTGCCGGCGGGATTTGGGTCGGCGAAGGGTATGTTAAAGTTAGGGGAACCGAGTTTTTTGAAAGCTTTCAGGGAGTTTCACCCATCGCTGCTGATTTGAAATGCTTATTGATAGCTGTCCGACTGCTTCTGCGACTACTCGACCAATGTTCTCCTCCATTTCACTAATTCTACCATACACATCAGCAAATCTGCCTTCCGTTTCCCGCCACATACAAGCAGTAAAACTTTCTTGGGTGTGTAATCTGCTGTTTAAACTTTGCACGGCCGCAAGTATGCCAGCCATAGTCATCGTGGTTTGCTCCTCTGTCGCGGCTGAGTTTATCTCCGTCTTCTCCTTCTCGCCCTCCACATAAACAATTTCCTTCTGTTTTTAACCTCCCTTCGGCTTATTTGTTGGGTTATACGCTTTATTGTTCCGGTCGATACGCACCTCCCAAAAACCTATAACATCCCGGCCTACGTTTATGTCTTCTATTAAGCTCTCAACTTTTGGGTCATGTTGCTCGTCCGGCCAGTCGGGAGACATCTCTTCTAAAGACTCCTTCATCACCATATTCCTCACGCGCACCTGCACGGAGTAATTCGTTGTTCAACCTTCAAAGTAAAATCAACTCAGCCATGGAGTAAATTAACACTAAATAAATCAGCCGTAAAAATCTCATATTTCACCTAACAGGACAATCAACAGTAGATAACTCAGTCTGAAACATTACGTTGTTACCATGAAGTTAGAGCTCATCGTAGATGACATTCGGAAATAATGCACACGAACGGCTTCCACCCCATCGAAGAAGCGGGACCTCGGCAGCGTCATATACCACTTTCCCTAAACGCTCTCCAAAAAAATTGACAGATTCCTACGCCCAAACCTGTAACACGTAGACCAATTCGTTGACGTAGAATGAGTTACCTGTAGGACTCATCGCCTTGATAGATTCAACAAGATCATCGAAACCAATACAACCCCATGGATATGACGTCATAGATTGATCGTCGAATACTCTTTTTTCAGTCTCAAAGGTTGTTACAGCTCATTTATTATACTCTTATAATAGTTTATTCCAATCATCATATTACGACAATAAAATTTTGATGGGTGATTTACAGAACAATTGAGTTATTGATAAGAGGATTTTTCCCTCTTATTAATCAAAATCTCGAACCAATTCAGGAGGGATTCACGTACTAGGACTATGGAGAATTCACTTAGTCTAAGTCAAATAGGAATTTGTTTGTCACTAACAATCCTAATTAAGCAAATTAAATAAAACAAAGCAAATAAGCAGAAAATAACATAAAAGTAATATAGATCGAAGAAAATGTATTCATTCAATAAAACAAGCATATGGACCAAGGCAATCGAATTGGGCAGTTTATTTTCATGCTAGATAATGGTTCAATTCACTCAATTAGCTTGTCTTTTGTCTAAGAATTTCTAATGTAAGTTAACCCACTCTCGTGGTGATAACCCTTTTCTAATCATGCAATCTAAACAATCTCTTGAAAGAAAACACAATTAAAAGCATTAAATTCAATTCCATGCAATAATCTACTATTGTAAAACAACCTCTTGAATAGACTTAGTAGACAACAAATTTCATAGTTCAGGAATTTCATCAAACACCTCTCGGGCGATGAAATTCCTAAGATCTAGGTCAGGTTTGCGAAGCCTAATCTAGCATTAAGATCATGAAATTGAAGAAAACATAAATTAGATTTAGCCCTAAACCATTCTAGCAATTCAGTCATACCATTTTCTAACCCTAATCGATAAGCTTAAAATGAACTACTCACACATCATATCTATAACACTTTGATAGTTTATAGACATGATTTATGAGAGGAAATATGAGAAGGGAATAGAAATCAAAAGCAGTAAACAATCAAGGAGATGAATGAAAGAAAAAAAATTGCAATAATAGATAATCTAAGAGCTACAAAGAGTTCTTGAGAAGAGAGAAAATCTAGATATAAAAAAATATAAACTTAAGAGGAAACTAAGATAATAACATAAAAAACATATCTAGGGTTTTGGTACTTGAGCCCTTATATAGATGACCAAATAAAAGGGTAGAGAAGCAAATAATGTGGTATCGTCGGGGCCTCCCCCGGTCAGCTCCGCCGGTCTATGCAGATCGGTGTGGTCTCGACATACTATTTCTAGAACAGCCCGTTGGTCAAGTGGGCCGATCTGTGCAGACCTGTGTGGTCTCCCTGATCTGATTCTGGGATAGCCCACCGGTCAACTACGCCGGTCAGTGCAGACCGGTGGGCTTGTGGTCAACTCTACAAATGTTGACTTTTCTACACTTTTACTTCTTTTGCATCCCTTTGACCCGCTTTTTAGTTTAAGCTCGACTCCACACCTGAAATATGAAATGCAATGCAAATGCATCCTAAATGACCCTAAAATGCATCCTAATCTAATGCAAAATGAATGAAAATTAGCGATTAAAATGCATAAAAATACAACACATCAGTTATCAGAGTTGTTACGACTTAGTCAACTTTGCCTCAAAACTCAGCCGTAAAGAATAACGGCTAAACGACAGTGTTTTGGGAGAAAAAGATTTTATGTGGGTTTTGAATAGTAAGAACTTAGAGGAAGAAGGATAATACACTGATGAATATAGAAAAAGAGACTAAAAACATGAATTTCATTGCTTTGATGTCTCACTTGTGGTTTAATTTTTGCTAAGTTAATCTAGACGGTTGATTAACGGTCGAGTTGTTTTGTATTAAAGCAAACAGATAGCAAATGATATTTCATTAATACAACTCGAAAGGTTACAAAGGATCGAAGGTAGATCTAACGATCTACAGAAGGAACAAACGCCAAAGCTTTATCGACAACTCGGATCCAATTCTTTCCACCAAAATTATATTCTCGTAAAATAATGGACCATCTCTTCCGGGAATATAATGACTGGTGGATAGAACTGGAGCTGAGTGGTCGATGAAGCTTTGACATTTGTTTCTTTGTAGTTGAATATGAATCAGCTTATAATTTGAATAACACATTCATAAGCACTATATAAGAAATATTTAAATATTAACACATTAACCCTAATATTACGAATAAAAATAGTTAAGGCTGATTTATGACGTAAATTTATATAACGGCTGATTTACGATGTAGGAATTTGTCTTACATGGTTGATTAACGGATAAGAATTTCGTATTATACGGCCGATTCTGATTTCTCGCTAATTTGCTATTCCTGGCTGATTTTTGGAATATAATTAGTCTATTATGGCTTATTTAAGTGTTATAGATAATTTACGGTGGATAACGAATTATGGATGATAAAATTTTCTCTAACGGCTGGTTTTTTTTGTTATAATACGGTTGTATAGTGGATATAGTAAGACTAGAGACATCAAACGATAAATAAAGATAAAGTAGAATCCGTTCAAGATAACATAAAGATAAGAGTTCAGATCCTATTATCAAATTCGTTAGGGTTTCCGGAGAAGAGAAGAACAGCTTCCCGGTACCAGAAACATACTTGATAGACTTCAAGACTATTTGGCGCTCCGACGGCTTTGTGATATATCCCAAATCCATACACGAACTTTAAAAGCCACATAGTATCTTTTTCTACACCATCGTATTCGTTACATCTGCAACCGTCATTCACATAACTTGCTAATACCCCCTCCTTTGTTTTTCAAATCTCCATAGAATTGTATCATTGAGCTCTTTCCTGAGTAGCCCCACCTCTTCAATCGTTGCTGACAGCGTCAGTTTCTTTAGCCTTGACAATCTCTCGTAACCTTCTCTTTTTCTTTCCCCACACACACATATAAGAATCAGCCCAACCAGATATTCTGATTCGGGTATACCTTTATCGCCAGAGCGGGTTAAAAGATCCAACCCTTCCTCTCGTCTCCAAAGTATCCATGGGCCAAAGTATCTCACAGAAACAATCCGGTACAGTGCTTACCCATATCCCTTCTTGCAAAGCTTCAACATAAATCGGGAAAATTTTTGTGATTCTTCACGCATTTTGCATTGTGGAAGAAACAGAGCTTCTTCAAGAGAACATTCCGACATAACTTCTTCGGATTTGCAGTTTCTAATATACTGGGAACAAACCAACCCAAGGCTTATTGTATCGGACAGTGAAGCTTTCGCCACACAAACAGAGATATCCATGATAAGCGGGTCGGGTAGATCCATGAGACCATTAGTTCTTTGCTCGTTCGTCTGGCCATCACTCCGAGATTTGACAATGTCGCAGAATGTCGCCTAGTTTCCGAAGACCTGGTTTCTAAAACTATCTCTTGCTCTAGTACGCACTTATATATTTATATAAAAGGAGGTTAGTATGAACGTCGTCAACAAAATGAGGTAAAAAGGAAAAAACGAAACGGTGTGTTCCATGAATAACTTATGTTCAATCCAAACAAACATAAAGAAAAGAACACTTTTCATCTTCTTCATCACACGCCGCTCCTTTAACGCCTTGTAATTACGAATTTTGGCTGATATTATTTACGAGTTTTAGCTAATAATTTTGTTTTTACTAATTTTTTTGGTATAATACAGCTGATTTAAATTTGATATTTGGTTGAGTTACAACTTCCGACCGATTATTGAATTTAATTTGTCCACTACGGCTGAGTAAAATAGTCAAATAGAGATACAACTGACTTCTTGTTCTTTACGATAGCGCTCAATTATGTTATATCAAATTATAGTGTTAAGGTGTCCCTTATAATAACAATAATTTTACCCATATTATATGCGGGGTGATTTTTTAAAATAATTATTATTATTTTTTATAATTTTTATAATTAAATTTTAGATATGTGATAACAAAAAATATTTATAATAAAAAAACGACTGATTTTACAGAGTAGAACTTTGCTATAGTTTTGTCTATAAAGGCTGAGTTATGGTTTAACAATGAATAAAGTTACTCAATACGACTGGTCAATGAAACTTAACTTTGACTTATACGGCTGACGTCTGGTTTTGTAATGCCTAGGTTTCATTAAACGACTGATTTACGAATAAGAAGTTCGAAATTTACGGATGACTGAGATATTATGATCATGAATATTTTCAGTATCGCCTGGTTTTGGTAATAATACGGCTGATTTGTGTATGAAATTAAGGCTGATTTACTATATCTGGTTGAGTTACTTGATATAATATGTCTAATAGGGTAAGTTGTGTTGTGTTTGAAACAAATAGCTAGAAATGATATTTCATTGAGAAAAGTCGATTGATTACAAAGGCTCCAAGGCCGATCGAACGATCTACATAATGCACAAACTCCAAAAGTTTTATCCACCACTCAACTCTAGTTGCAACATCTTAAATGTGCTGCATCTTCTTCTTGCGATAGACCAACCTCCAAATCTGACAAATTAAACATTCGTTTCCTGACAAAAAGGTGTTTTTTCATCAAAAACGAAAGTTTAATTTGTCAGATTTGGAGTCTGATCTATCGCAAGAAAGAGCTGCAAGACATTTAAGGATGATACTAGAAGTCTCTGAATGCCTCCTCAGGATACAACAAAAACCACCGATGATCGATCTCGTCGGTGAAGCTTGCGGCTCCAAAACCACCTCTCTCCGGCCCGACAGTCACTCTCTTGAAGCTTGCATAAATCGCAGTCCTCTATGGGACAAGTGATCGTCGATCAATACAGATACAATGATAAAACGAAAGGCTTGAGAGAAAGTCGGAGATCTCATTATCATACTCCATGAGAAAGCCCTTCCGAAGTAGGGTGAGAAGCCAAAGAAAAGGCAAGAGAAGGAGTCTTAGGGAAGAAACAGTTCAGAATAAGGATTTTGTTTGATTACGACGAATAAACGCAATTTCATTTAAAGACGAAGAGGAAGAAGAGAAAGAAGAAACATAGGAAGAGAAAAAATAAATTAAATACTGGAACGATCAAATCCGTTAGATTGATTATAATCAACGGCTGATTACATATCCTATTCACGACTGATTTACAGGTTAGTCAATTTACTAATACGACTAACGTATGTAATAACTTTGTCTCATACTTCAACCACAATGTAAATTAAAACTAGATAATGCATCTGTTAACTATGAGATTTGAAATTACCGAGTTCCTCGTTTTCTCATCGGTAACGTAAAAAGACATCATTTCCCGGGTGTTATCATAGCTACCTAATAAAACATCATAGTTGCCGAAGTAGACATCTCAACATTTAATATTATATTATTTTATGGTATAGGCCGATAGGTTAAAAATACTATTTACGGTAATGTGTTAATGGTTTAATATTATTATTTAGAGAATAATGTTTAGTGTGCTGATTTACTGGGGTACGATTTAACGAGTATTATCTGTCTTTAAAGGCTGACCTATGGTTTAATACATGGTTGAGTAATTCTGGTATGATCTTAGCATTTGGATTATTTACCAATCTGATCATAGCTATTGTTTAATCTTTATTCTTTTAATAATTTGATTAATAATCAAATATACGAGTTATTATAACTACATCTATAATAGATGTCATTTAATGAGTTAATATTTAGGTTATTAAATTGTGTTTCATGTTATGACGGCTGAGTTATCAGAGTTGTTACGATTGAGTCATATTTGTCTCAAAACTCAGTCGTATGTTATAAACGGCTAAACGACAGTGTTTCAATTACTCACCTCGGTAAGTAATAAGACCTCATTTACTTCGTAATACTACATAATAACTGTGTGATAAGACATCATAGCCACGTAATACATTTCTTGAGTTAATAATGCTGAGACGTACTCTACCTCTGTAAAGGTAAAAAGTCATCATAGCCTCGTAATACGACATCTCAACAGTGTATTTTATTATTATTTTTTAGGTTATTTAAACGAGTTTCAAGTTTTCTCGATATTAAATAATAATCAAACGCTCTCTTTTATATGCTGAGTTATATTTAAATAATATACTACTCAGTTATTTAAATAGTTGTTACGGCTCAATTACTATACTCTTATAATAGTTTATTCCAATCATCATATTTACGGAAACTAATTTTATGTTATTAGGGCTAACTTACTAAATTATAACAACTGAGTTATCAAAGTTGTTACGACAGAGTCAACTTTGCCTCACAATTCAGCCGTACAGAATAACAGCTAAATGATAGTGTTTTGGGAGGAAACGATTTTTGTATTTCAACAACCTTTTATCAATGCGCATCCCGAATCTTCTCCTTTCTTAGATCTTTTGATCGGCTTTCAAACCTTTGTAATATGTCGAGTTGTCTTAATGAAATATCATTCACTATCTCTCTATTTCAATACAGAAGAAGTTAAAGATGCAAGGGAAAGCTCGGCGAATGACTCGGCCATAATCAAACAGACGCAACCATGGACCAGAATAACTGAGCCATAATTAAACAACAACTCATCCAAAATTATAAAGTAACTCAGGCAATAGCTTCTTTTCCACTAAGGAACCTTACAGAGTAACTCAGTCATAATTCATATCTGTTAAACAATAAGTGGGCCAATACAAAAACATTATTATACACCGTAATAATGTGTAATAGTATTTACCACAACGGTTGAGTTATTTTCCTTACAGTAAATTATTGGAAACCTAGCCGTAATACTTAATTATCGCTGATTTAAGGAAGTTTTTATGTTCTCTAACGGCTGGTTAAGTTAACTCGAGACAGCTTATTAGCAGATATGAATTACGGATTATGGATAATAATATTTTAATGGTTGGTTAAAATAACTCAGCCGTTATATATGTAATTCGAAAATACCGCGTTCCATGTTTACTCTCGGCTTAATTTTGCGGGAAAATATTTTTATGGAGAAAGTAATTTAATTAAACGTATTACGTATAATTAATTTTACTTGGGTTCTCGTTAAAAAAAATTATTTTTACCTCTGTAACGTAATAAGTCATCGTTTCCCTCGTATAATATAACATAAGTAATAACTTCGTAATAGGTCATCATGAGCACGTAAAAAGGACATCATAGCTGCGTAAAAAAGAGACCCGTATTAATTGAGCATTTCCAAAAGATACTCTATAACTTCAAATATACCCGTATAAAATGACAAATGTGACATAATAGCTTCGTAATATGTCATAAATAGGACATCATAGCTGCAGCATGAAGAGACCCGTAATAAATGTTAACTTTGTTATATTATCATAGAGATATTACAGAGTGTTAATGAATGGTTTACTTAATATATTAATATTGATGATTTAATATTGTATTAAATTACACCGACTGTAATGATGCATTACTCTGCACGTAGCATAAATTTACACTAATAGACTGATTCACGAGCTTATATTTCATTACGATTGACTCCACTAATAAGAGTGAGTAATAGTTTCAATACGGCAGACTTATTTTCATTACGGCTGAGTGGCGAACTTTTCGAAGGAACATAAATTTACACTAATAGGCTGATTTTCAAAATTACGTCTGAGTTACTCTGAAAGAGTCTGACTTTGTTTTAGTTATAGTTTAGTTCGCAGAAAGTATGATCTACATATTGATAATATTGTTCTTTTGCTGGCTGAGTTTGTATTTTATTGTATATGAACTGTGATGGTAATAAACATCTAACAACAGATTGGAGAAGCATAAGTTAATAATTCTCATTCATTCAAACAATCGTAATCTAAATATCTTCAATCTCCTTGAGAATGTCCTTAAGCATTTTAATCGTACTCCTGATGCGCGGACGGTCCTCCAGGGTGGAGTTTCGTCCAGTAGGAACCACAATGGTTACCTCACGATATAGAGGTCCCATGTGCGGTTTGGTATCATCGGTCCAAGATTAGGCGGCATACGTCTACACTGTATCTTTGATCGTGGCCCGGATGCTTCACCCGGTTCCACTCGCCGGACCGCATTTTCCCCCATCATTGATGCTCCACCCTGTGAAGCTTGCCTGAATGAGTCTTCCCCCTCACCCTTTCCTCCAACACTCATGTGACTCTTGACCTCTATTGATGAAGCTTCTTCGTCGAGTATGATAACTTTAGTAGGATTCGCCATTTTCTGCTTAACGACATTTCGTGAGTTCTGCACTCAAAAAGTTATTTATAGTACATAATGTTGTTAAGACTTAATACGCGAATGTGCATTTTGGCGGGAAAACAGTAACATCATAAAACACATAATTTTATTATTATTATTATACCATAATATTAATTACAATATTAATTACACATAAAACACATAATATTATAATTTTAATTACTTGAATAGCATTCACCTTCCAGGTGATTTACGTTGTATTTAATGGCTGATTTATTTACATTGAGTTATGTGTTCGCATAGCGGCTTAGTTGTCATGTCATCATCCCAGATCTTATTTGTCGTGTGCTAACTGTTATTGACCATATTGTTAAAAAAAACTGTTATTGACCTGATTATTCAGTAATCATCTTCGCCATCAATGCTCTTTCGCCATCAATGCTCTCCATCAACATGAAGATAATGGTTGTGGTTGTTTCTGATAAATGGGTTAAGACAAAAAAATATAGGTCCGTAGCCGATAGTAGAGAATGTAAAGCTCTGCATATAGATGAAGAAACAACATTCGAAGAAGTAAAAAAATATCTATGCGAGGATTACACACTGGATGAGTCGAGGCATCAGATTGAGCTGAGCTATATGTTCTTGAAAAAAACTTTGAAAGAAATTGCGCTCGGTACTCCACCAGTTTATGTCAGTAATACTCGGCAGTTGCAAGGTTTTCTAAGCCTAAGGAAAACAACCGAAGAACTGATTATGGACGTGGCGATTACGGAGAGAAAAAACGGCAAAGTTTGTCCGAATGATGGAGCAAGAGAGAAAAGGCTATATACTTATAGCTCAGAAAGAGAACGCTCAGACGCTGAATCTTCATGCGATGATCACATGGGTTTTCGTTTCGAGTACAACGATAATTACACTTGTACTGAAGTGGAAGGAGAAAACGATAAAGTAGCCGGAGAAGATGAAGTAGTCGATGACGACGTTGAATTTGAAAGCCGGTTTGATATGTTCTACGACTCGGATGGGTCGTCTTCTGAAGATAATAACTTCA
The DNA here is from genome assembly GCA_900406285.1 of Biscutella auriculata. Lineage (NCBI taxonomy): Eukaryota > Viridiplantae > Streptophyta > Magnoliopsida > Brassicales > Brassicaceae > Biscutella > Biscutella auriculata. The sequence continues at coordinate 7,184 of OVAO01000618.1, read as the reverse complement.
GCTCGTACGGTGAGTTTCCAGCAGTAGACGAGGATTCACTAACAAACCCGCCAAAGAATATATCTCATAACTTGTCAAAGAGCGAGAATCCAGAAGTTTTAAGGTCGATTTATTTGCTAGAGCTTGCGGTAGGGCAACAATACGAGATTAAATCTGATATGGTTAGACGATTGAGACTTCTTACAGTAAGGGATCGATTTGATTTTGATGTAGTCGCATCCAACCATGATACACTCATTGTCTGGTGTTGGGTTGTTGGATGACTCTGGAGAGTTCGTGCTTCCGCACAAGGGGATTCCCCGACATTTTACGTTCGTATTTACAGTTCTGAGCATACATGCTCTTTAATTGAACGTGCTAATCGATGTCGACAAGCAACACTGGAAATTTTAGGATAGTTGTACAGGGACTTTATCGGTGACATTGGTCAGTCTGTTGTACCTAAGAGTGTTGGAATAACCATCAACAAGTAGTTTGATATAAAGGTATTTGTTTTTTAATACCGAGTTGTTCAAACGAGTGGGGTGATTTATTTAAACGATATCCTGAGTTTTATATTTTACGGACTACTTGTTTTAATACGGCTGCCTTATTAAAATTCGAGATATGGCCGAAGTAATTTTGTGTTGCGGTTGACGTATTCGTATTGTCATATGAAGTTACTTAATAGAGTTGGAGTTATGTAACCGTTAAGGGTGCGTTATTTTCGCTGTGGCTGACTTAATTATGTGATGCAGCTGATTTATTCATATGGTGCTCTTGACAGATGAATTACTGGAAATCATATCGGACGCTGAAATATGCAAGGGAAATCGACGAGGGGACACCTAAGATTGGGTTCGAAAACTTGCTTTCTTACTTATACGTGATAAGAAAAGCAAATCCGAGTACAATTGCGCGTTTGCAAATCGATGAGTATGGAAGATTCATGTACGTGTTCCTTGCATTTGGCGCGAGTAAACCTGGATTTCCTCTCATGCGCAAAGTTGTTATCGTCGACGATACATTTCTTAATGGTAAATACAAAGGGACGCTTCTCACAGCACTAGCTGAGGATGAAAATTTTCAGATATTTCCAATAGCTTTCATTGTTGTCGACAGTAAGAATGATGATTCGTGGTATTGGTTTTTATGCAACTAAAAGTTTTGGTACATGACCAAGAGGGCCTTACGATAATATCGGATAGGCATAACTCGACAGGGAAGACAATTTAGAAAGTGTACCCGGTGGCTTCTCGGGGAATTTGCACATACCATTTATATAAGAACATTTTAGGACGCTACAGAGGAAAACATGTATTTCGTCTGCTGAAAAAAGCGGCAATATGTTTTACGTTGCACAAATTCAATGAGATTTTCGAGGAGATTGAAGCGAGTAATCATGCACTTCACCGCTACCTCAAGAGAGTCGAAGTCCGACAATGGGCATGTGCCCATTTCCCGGGTCAAAGGTACAATATGATGACCACAAACATCGCATAATCAATGAACAGAGCACTGTCAGATGCTAGAGGTTTTATCATTGTTCGACTATTAGAATCGATACAGGTTATGTCAACCACACTTACGTGTGGTGTGGAGAAACTGCTAGAAGTAAGTCATCACAAATTTTAAAGTCAGCCATAACAATAATTATTTCCTATTTATAATAATTACCGGAACTAATAGACATCATCAGTGGAAGTTAATAAGTCAGTCTTAACGTTTTTCATTTATTGATAATCTATGGTAGGGTCGCGTTGATGTCGCCAGACAGTGTACGACTCAGACAATTGATGCTCATCTAACCCAAGTTACATGTGGGAAGTCTTCGTATGTTGTTGACTTGGAAACGAGAACGTGCACATGCGGGGGTTTCAAAAAATAGAAATTACCATGTTAGCACGCAATCGCAACAGCTGAGTACATGAATGTTTCTCAGAAATCCTTGTGCAATCCTTACTATTACAACACTGATTTGGTGCTTGCATACGCTAGATCGGTCATGCCGGTTGATTTAGCGCATCAAGTTCCACAAAACGTGGCGAGACAACCGTGCATGTCCCCGTTTATTCGTCAACAACCATGAAGACCTAAAAAAGAATGAAATCATGTTTAGAGGTCGCACGGGAAAACAAACGCCCAAGGAAAGAACACACATGTTCTTGTTGTAGAAAGAGTGGGCCTAATGTGAGAAATTTTCCGATGTACTTAACGCTGATACGAGTTGTTTCATATTTTGTAAGCATAACACAGTCATTTCATATTTTGAATGGCATAACTTAGTCGTATCATATTTTGCATGTTTGTGATACGACTGAGTTACCTTTTAACTATGGACGAGTTATGTTTTTATTATGGCTGCTCCATGGTTTAATTATGGCTGCTTTATGGTTTAATTATCTCTTTGTTATGCTATACGGCTGATCTACGGTTAATTATTTCTCTTTACTGATTTATGGGTTAATTATCTCTTAGTTAGTCTATACCGCGTTCCATGACTCTTGATATTAGTGCTGATCTATAATATTATTACCTCGGTAACGTATTGAGTCATCATTTCCTAGGTGATATATGACACAATAGACAATTAATAAGACAACGTCATAGGACATCATAGTTGCATAAAAAGACATCTCAACTTGTAATATTAAATTATTTAATGTGCTAATATTTTAACATTTAGTGTTTATGGACTATGTGTAATAGTATTTACCATACCGGCTGAATTATTTTCTTTACTGTAAACTATTAGAACCCTTTCCGTAATACTTAATTATCACTGATTTACGGACGTTTTATGTTCTCGAACAGCTGGTTAATTTAACTTCAAACGGCTTATTAGCGGATATGAATTACGGATTATGGATGATAATATTTTAATGTTTGATTAAGTTAACTCAGCTGTTATGATGTAACTCCAATATATGGCATTACATGTTTAGTCTTGGCTGAATTTTGCGGGAAAATGTTTTTATGGAGAAAATAATTTAAATAATTTAAATAATTGTAATACTTATAATTACTTTTACCTAGGTTCTCGTTAAAAAAAATAATTACTTTTACCTGGGTAACGTAATAAGTCATCGTTTCCCTCCTATAAAATGACATAATAGCTTTGTAATCTGTCATAACTAAGACATCATAGCTACGGTATAAAGACTCCTGTTAACGACTGATTTCTGGTTAATTCTCTTTGATTTTTGGCTGAGTTACTCTTGGGTATTGAAACAAAGAAATAGAAATATGATATCTCATTACGATAAGCAACAAATTACAAAGTTGTAAATACCGGTGTGTTGTTTCACGGCTTATTTACGGGTTGGCAAATATTCTATATGGTTGATTCTGGTTTAACTATATCCCAAACCTTAGCTACTACGAAAATAAAACTAACTAACTTAGCCGTTGAAAATGAAATCCAAAAATATCGCTTTCCATGTTTACTCAATTTTGGTACCGACTCGTTCTCTTACATCGGTAAAGTAAAAAGACACATCACTTCCCTCCTGCTACGATATCATAGTTGCCTAATAGGAAATCATAGCTGCGTGATAAGACATCTCAACTTGGGATATTATACATCATTTAGGAGGTATAGGGTTAATGTTTTAATATTTTATTATAGAGTGTTTGTATTATTCATAGTGTTCTCTTATGTCAATGTGTGTGTTGTTATTGACGCCTGAGTAAGGGTTTAACCGGGTCTTATTTTAATAATCGTTGAGTCATGGATTAATTACGGATGCCTTGTGGTTTGAATGATAGCTGATTAATGGATTCATTACGGCTGAGAAATTTCTCAATTTTGGCTGAGTTAATGTCGATGTCTGATTTATAGAATATAATATGTATGTGTTCGTCTTATACGGTTGGTTTGAAGATAATGGATGATAATGTTTCTTTAACGGCTGACTTGTTTCTATATTACGTCGATGTGTGTTCAAATGATGTGTCTCTTGAAACAAAGACATATAAATGATATATCATCAAAACAACTCGACATATTACAAATTCTCGAATGCCGATCGAACGATCTACACAAGGGACAAACGCCCAAAACACGCAAACAAATAAAAAGAGAGGGTTCTGCTCTTGCTCCAGGAGATGCTCCGGCTGAGAAGATCGGCGAGGAATACTTCTAAGATGGGTATTGTTCCTGAACGAACGCCTGCCAAACTCCCGAGGAAGAGGAACCAATGGATTGGTCGCGGTTTGTGATCCCTGATAAAATCTCCACGCCAACCAATCCACGGGCCGACGACACTAACATCGGTTTGAACCGCATCGAAAACAAAAATGTAAAGCACCGTCAATCAGTAAAGATACAAGGACAAGATGATGGTCCTCGAGCAGTATGACGGAGATGTCCTCATCAAACTCCATACAAGAGCTTTTCTGAGGGTAGGGCGAGAAGGCCAGAGACAAGAGAAAGAGTATAGGGAAGAAACGATCCAGAATTAATATTTTGCTGCACTTGCCGTTCAGAAACGCATGTCCCTTTATAAGACGAAGAGGAAGAGGAAGAGAGAGAAGGCATAGAGGAAAAGAAAAGATATTTTTTTGTCAACCCGAAAAGAAAAACTTAAGTCTGCTCATAATCTTATCCGTTGTGTGTACTGTTTAGGTTCTGGGAGAAAACGTTTTTGTATTAATTTGTGTGAAAACGATATTGGGTGAAACTCAACCTTGAAATCGATAAACTAACACATGAAACTCAGCCTTGGAATCGAAACTAACACAAGGTCCAAAAATAAAAACTATAATAACCAAGCCGTTAAATATGAAACTCGAAAATACCACGTTCCATGTTTACTCAATTTTAGTACCGACCCCGTTCTCTCATTACATCGGTAATATAAAAAGATATCATTTCCCTCCTTCTATGACATCGTAACTGCCTACTAATAGGACATCATAGTTGCGTGATAAGACATCTCAACTTGTGATATTAGACTATGTACAATGGTTTCAACTTTCAACACCCTTTTTTCACTCCACATCATTTTCTCTTTCTTCCACCTCTTCATTCAACACTTATTCAATTTCTATCCGCTACAATGGTTTTTTAAATAAAATTAAACACCTTACCCTTTTATTTCATACATTATTTTTCATTTATACTTCATGTTTTTATGACGGCCGAGTAATCTAATTTTTAATGGTCGAGTTATAAGTTAGTTTTTATTTGACGGCCGAGTTATGAGTTATGAGTTAGTTTTTATTTGACGGCCGACATATCTAATTTTTATTTTTATTTGACGGCTGAGTTATCTAATTTTTAACGGTCGAGTTATGAGTTATGAGCTAGTTTTTATTTGACGGTCGAGTTATCTAATTTTTATTTTTATTTGACGGTCGAGTTATCTAATTTTTAACGGTCGAGTTATAAGTTATGAGTTTTAATTTTTTAGTAATAAATAAGAAATTTATATTTTTCATTATTCAAATTACAAAATACTTCACTCAATCAATAAACAAAAACAAACATAAAAACTTTTTAAAAAATTAAGCACGAGGTACTCCAAATTTTGCCCATATATATTTGACAAGATCTGCTCGCAATTCGTGATAAACATTTGAATTATGCAACTCAGATCTAGCGTGCACATGATTTGCAAATGCAAGTAGCACCTCAGTCGAGAAATGTTGCGGTGTACTATACTCACTTGCTTATCCTTGATCGTAGTCGGTCCAGTGTTGAGCATATGTATCTCGTTCATCCTCAACAATCATATTATGCAATATGATACATGTCTTTATGATGATAGCCAAATCGGCTATGCCCCAGATGTGAGCGGGTTCACGTATGATTTTAAATCGAGCCTGCAACACTCCAAAAGCACGTTCAATGTCTTTTCGACAACCTTCCTGATGTTGTGCAAATAACTTGTCTTGTTCACTTAGAGGAAGTGTAACTGATTTAACGAAAGTTGGATAAGAAGTATAGATACCGTCAGCTAGATAGTAAGTCATGTCATACGAACGTTGGTTGACGAAGAAGTTAACTTTCGGAGTATCCTTGTTCAACATCATCGAACACAGGTGAATGATCTAGAATATTTATATTGTTTAATGTACCAGGATATCCAAAAAAGCATGTCAAATCCATAGATCATGAGATGCAACAACTTTATGAAGTTGTGGGTGTTTTGTTGGCTGGTGACATGGAGGTGTTAAGAGTACAAAAAAGGTGTTGAATAACAAAACCATTGAGTCTCGACATAATGTGGCTTTAACATAATTCGAAAATATGATCAGCCATGATTAATCTAGATTCCCTGATATACGAGTTGCAATGATCCGACCATCAAGATATCGGACCTGCCTTTCATGGTACGCCAAGAGATGCGGGGGAACTTGGGTCTCTGTATCTTGAAGAGAAGCAAGGGCCACTTGAGAACCAGCATGAGAAGTTCGTTCCATCCTTAGCATAGTCAAAGATCGCTCCGCCTCAAGAAGGGCCATCAAGCACAACACTTTGGCCTCCAAAAGTTCAAGCCGCGTTGATAAACAAATTGTTTATCTCTTACTGCTACTATAGACAAGTAGGGAAAATATATGTTGCAAATGAAGATAAGGGTATATATCGAACCAAATCGGGAGGTTTTACTAGAGACAATAGACTATATCAGGGATTCCTAGGTTTAAGCAGGATTTTATGGTTGTCACTAAAAATCCTGTTAAAGTTGTCGATTGATTGTAGTAAGAGCAAGTGACCATAAGCAAGTAATTAAAACAAGGGATTTAACGAAAATAAACAATTAAAGACAAGATAGGCAATTGGTCAGGCAAACAGATTTCAGGCAGTAGGTCCTAATTCTAGATGTTCCGGTTTTGATCCTATCCTAGGTCTAAGGAATTAAATATGAGTCCAACCACTCTCGCCTGAAGGACCTCTCTCGGTATTTCCCTAACACCGCACTCTCGTGTCCAAACGCTTTAGGAAACCCCGAAGCAATCATTTTCCCATAGCCCATCCTAGACTCTACCCTAACATGCTTCCATACCGCGCTCTCGCGCCTCATATATTTCGGCAATCAAGAATATTATCTAGAACTGAATATAGTATAACTAAAAGCTAACTATCACATTTTAGGGTTTAGACCGGCCTGCAGTCAAACCTTAAGAGCACCTTACTGTATAATATACTTGTAGTTCTAAACCTCGGAACACCAGATCTAGAGACCCGACGCCCTGATCTA
>OVAO01000617.1:0-19636 GCA_900406285.1 Biscutella auriculata | reverse complement strand
AACCAGCCTTTTTTGAATCTGCGTAGGACCATACCTACAAGGGATGAAAAAGAGGTTGTAGAATTAATAATCCAGAGAATAATTGCAGTATATGCGCTTAGAAATAGCGTATATCCGAACAAATCTGCAGATGTTGTCTATAGTCCAGCATAATTGCTTCATTGCATGCAATTTTTTAAGCATAAATCCAGCATAGACAAATAGATACACCTAGATTGATCCTCTAACATTCAACATTCTATTTGCATCCAAATTTAACTCTCCAAAGGAAAGAAAATGCATAAAATAAAATTATGCACTGAAACAAACGCCTGATCTGATAGCAGTTCAATCTTAACACCAGATGTGCAGATCTGATAGCAGTGTAATACAGAATACAAAACAGTTGTTAGCGTTCTAAGCCCAGAATATTTCAAGATCAAACTGGAGTACAAGCTCCGTAACGAAAATAGAGGTCCTAGTAACCATGCGGTAGAACACATATTTGAGAGAAAAAATACGTCACATTTCACTACGAAAGACCCCAGAGACCAAAGATCCAATTCAAAACCTATGGTAACTACAAGTATACTCCACCCGTACGCAATAATTGGAAAATAATGGAACCAAGAGAAGGAAATAGATGGAGATTTCGGGGGAAAGGACCTGAGCAAGGACGTGTTTAGGCAAATTCGAGCCCTGGAAGAAACCGACAGCCTCAGCTCCACTGATATGACCATCCCCATCCAAATCTGCCCTCCTGAAATACGTATCAAACAGATCCTGGCTCCCCGTCGGCCTTGGAGCTGCCATTTCCGCGAAACAAGACAACAGAGGATGATCCGAAATCTAGCAGCAAAGACAGTGTACAGAAGTTTTCGGCATCGAAAAACACAGAAGAAGGCGATCCAATCTCCGAAGAGAAACCCTAATTAATAAGGCAAAAGCCGAGCGAAAACCTAGATCAGTAAAGATAGAGAGAGCACCAAGATCGCTGAGACTCGATTGAAATGGATCGGCAAAAGGTGAAAATCCGATGAGGAAAAGTAACAGAGTTCGATGATGATTCTCCGACAGAGAAACAAATTCAATTTCCGGGATTTGAGGTGGAATGGAAACACCTTCACAAGAGAAGATTTTAGGAAAGTTATGATGTAAAAATGTTTGTTAATAGATAGAATCGTATAAGAACCTGGAGATGCAAAATACAATACTGACTGACAAATGTTTTGATTACAAAAGTAAAATAAACAAATTATCGGCAATTGGAATTCGTTTGATGGTGAGATCATTTATTTTAGTTTTTTTTTTTTTCTTTTTTTTTTCAATCATCTTTTTTTCTTTTTATAAATCACAAGAAAATTACAGCCTTGCATAAGCATAATACAGAAAACAACAGCAAACTACATGTAGCATAGGTATATAGCTGGAACATTTCTTTCCAACACAAAAAATTGATGATAACTAAAGAGGATGGGCTATAGCAACATAACATAAGAATGAAAACATAAATCCTTTCTTGTGGCTTTGTGTGCTATTAAAAAGATACCCCTATTTTTTCTCTCTTCTAAAACCAATCTCCAGATAGGTAAGAGTGAGGCTAAGAGCATGCGATTCTATTAAGGTGGAGGTTATGAATAACATCTATAGCCCAAATACAAGTCTTAGGCTTAAGGGAATATGAATTGATCGTGCTCTTGGAAGAACAACTGACTATATAACCACACTAGACCTTGGAAATTTCTTAAGACCCAGTTAATTTTCAAAGTATCGGTTCGATGGTCCCAATAGCAACCGATAGAAGAATAACAGTCTTGGACTGAGAGACAACAACTTGAGTACTCAACCATTCAACTGCATTTTCTTGAATTGAAAATTAAAAGAATCGTATCCACGACTAAAAATGACTTTTTCTTCAAACAAGAATTTTATTATTTTTTTGCGAAAAGACTTTCATTAAAACTAATGAAAGATTACAAATCGAAACATCCAAATTGAGGTAAACCGACAACATTCTCTCCAAAGCAGAGGAAGACTAGCTGAGTTGAACCAATGAAAACAATCTATGATAAACGAGATTCGGGCCTCTGTCATGGGAAAGCAACCACAATGGCAGCAACCACAGGCACACAAGGGGATCTCAAAGGTGGGGAAATGGAGTTGAGGTGTTGGATCTACATAAATCGAGTGGGCCAAGAAGAGAGCAGCGAGGCGGAGAGTCTATGGTGTAGTAGCGGTCAAATACCCTGAAGGCAGGGCCCTTGTTGAGCTTCAGGTGGATACTATAAAAGTTGGTACCAAACAACACCAAGATTCTTCGGGAGTTAACCGATAGAAAGCTCTCTAAATGGTGAAGAAAGCTTTACCGAAAGAGAATGTTTGGAACGACGGGGAATGAAACCGACTGACAGTAGCGGCGGGTACAATGTCTTGGCGTCCAGATCCAGTTCATCATCGAAATCCATGGAGTCGAGATCAGAGGAAACCCCGGAGCAGCCTGAGCGGTGCTGGAAGAAGAGGAGCAAATCGATGATTTGGGAAAACATGAAAGCTTAGGTGGGCGACAGGGCGGACGCGGCGGCGGAGGGCGGTTCAAGGGGGGATTTCCAACACGTCATTGGAGACGACGACCGGTGGAGGAGCAGAAGAAAACGACGTGGAAAATGAGAACAGACTTCACAACCACCAAAAAATGAATTGACCGGACAACGCTTCTAGATCTGAACCGCCAAACAACAGATCTAGAAATGCGACCAAAGATTAAGATTGAGACAACGATGGACTTACAGTACGAAAGGAATCACCATATCCATGCGATTCAACTCATACTTAAAGATGGAGGTCTATCATGGAGAAGAATTTGGTTATTGTTGAGGAGAAAGACGTTGGAGAAAACTTCGTCGAAAACATCTCAGAACCGTCACAATTAGCTTAGGAAACTAACCCTATATCATCAATTTTTTCTCCCTAAGCAGACGCGTGGTCAAGCACGTGTTCTCGGGAACATGAGCATAATATTATTTAAACAAGAATTTACTTTTGTTTTTTCACATAATTCAGACAATACAAGGGAATAAACTTCTAGTATTCAGAGATTCCCTTCAAGTCCACATAGTTGGCAATAAAAATGTGTCTTCATTCCATAAGAATTGAGGTTGTCTGCGACTACAAGAGCGTTCTTGACTGTTTTCTAGGCCTAGGCACGAAATAGATATTCAGAAATTTGTAGTATTTGTGATTCGTTTCGTGATTTTTTATTTTCTTCGTTTTAAAAATTCCCGAATATCCAGATTTTATACTAGTATTTACGAATAATTTGTTTCTCTTCGCTCCACTCTGATTAATATTTTTATATTTAAAAAACATAAGTAATTCAAAAATAACCAAAAATTTGATAGCCTCTCGTATAGATTAGTCTAGTCTAATGAAAATAACATAACTAAAAAAATAAATCGAAAAAATCTAAATTTATTTATTTAAATAACTTATACATATATTTTTATTATATGGTTACAAAAGTAGGTGATATAAATTATAATAATATTTTTAGAGTATTATATCTCTAAAATAAAACAAAAAACTAATATCACATATATATACACTACAAAAAAACATAGGCGTTTTTACGGTAAAATCCGTCAAAAATCGCGTTTTTCTGACGAATTTTGACGGATTCATGCTGTCGGTTCTAGGTCGTAAAAAATCTCCAGTCCATCAATAGCCGTCAGAAATTTCCGATGGATTTGGACGGACGCCAACCTTCAAAAATTCTGACGGACTATAACGGACTACATCTGTTGGTAATTTCTGATGGATTATGACGAATATATTTTTGACGGATTTTGATGGATATATTTCTTACGGATTATGACAGATTCATTTTTTACGGATTATGACGAGTGTATTTTTTACAAATTATGACGTATTACATTTGTAGGTAATTTTGACGGATACATTTCTGATGGGTTATGATGGACGTGTTTATGACGGATATGTGCAAATTTATTAAAATAATTAATTATTACATTAAAATTAATTAAATAAATAATATATATAATATCAATTTAGTAAACTGAAAATAAATTGTTTTAAATTAATAAAAATGAAATACAAATTGTCTCAAATGCGGGAAAAGAAAAATAAAACTAAACTAAATTTGAGTAGAAGGATCGGAGTCATCGGGCGGGGTGAAATCTGGGAACTTCGACTGAAAGAAGTTATAATAAAGCGCGTTCTTGGTGAGGAGTGTTTTGGTCAAAACCTTATAAGATTCAAGCTCCGCGTTTAGAGCAAAGATTTGAGTGCAAGAAGAAGATCACGTCGTAGAACGGTTGTGATACTTTTCTAACCCAAATGTTCTGCCCTTGCTTATCGGTGCTCGCCACGGAAAAAAAAAGTTTGATTAGTAATGATATGATAATAAATAAAAGATTAATAATTAAAAAATATATCTTGAGGACAAGTTGGTCGATAACTTTTCGGGGAAGTGTGTTGGACGAGACTGACCCGTCATCAGTAACTTGAGGGGGCAGTTGAGAAAGTTGTTGCTCGACATCCTCATTGGCGCCCTCAACACTCTCCTAAGCTACCGGATCATCAATGAGACTCGTACTCTTGTTCGTATGAGATTTGGTGACAACTGATAAGGGTCGGAAAATTTGGCTCTTGACCTAACTCGAGTGTCAAAACAAATGAAAAGAAACAATACTAAAACATAAAATATGAGAATGTAAAAGCAAAGTAACGAGACATAGCAATCGTACCAAAAAGTTATGATGGAATTTTCCGTCACAATCCTTTAAAAATTTGTGACGGATTTTGACGGACAGTGAAAGTCTACCCCAACGACTATAATGTCTGTCAAAATCCGTAAAAAATATCTGACGGATTTCTTGTAGTATTATATATATAAAAGTATCTTCAGATAGGAGCGGATATCCGGTTTTTTATAAAAATGATATTTGTATTTGTTTTGTTTTTTTACAAATATTGTAATTTACTATTGATTTGCTCCGAAATTTTACGGATATCCTCATTTTTCGAATCAAATCAATACGAATAACAAATTGAAATAAATCTAATAAATATTTTATCCAGGGCATCATGTCCTCTTTAAGAACCAGAATCCTAATTTGACTGTGTAAGCTCCACTCCTATTAAAGTTAATGGTTTATTAAGAGAATTCTTGATTCCAATCTCTGGTTGCAAAATCAGTGAGCTCACTGACATTCATATCCACATTGATAGTATTATTCTTATGAACCTTTTTTTTAGTTAACAAAAGAAAAAACAGAATTTAGAGAGATGTATAAAATAAAACTGTCATTTTAATGGGGAACTGAACTTGGTGTTCTTAAAATCGCCTCTACGATGGATTATTATCGGCTCTCATGCTTTTCCATGGAAGAACATAGTCCATGCACTTGCCTTGGATAAAGAATCTTTGAATCTGCACACTGAGTTTAGGTTTGCAAACTTAATTTTGTGAATAACAAGTTTGAGAGATATTGTAATAGCAGACTAAGGGAACATACAAAAAGAAAAGACTCGTTTGTAAACTTGCGTGGAAGTTGATATGCAAAGATGTAAATCGTATAAACTGGTTGCAACGTGAGGATTATGAACAAGAACGAGAAAAGAGTGAGCAGAGGTTTGTCTCCGGCGTCTCTCTGGGTTTTTAAGACAACCTTCGTGAATGTTAGCCTGGCAGGTTCAGATCCACAGGAGTTTCAGGGATGTTAAGATTCTGAGGAGGTGAGATACGTGCTTGGGGATGTTCCGGCCTCTTCAGGGCCAGCACGACTTGTTTCTCTGCGATTGTGGTGTCTGTCTTTCTCTTGACCACTCTTGTTTCCTCTGCAGGATTGCTAGTGCTCGAGCTTCCCTTTGGCTTCTCAGGCTGCTGATTTGATCTGTCACAGGAAGAGTCGATCATAGCTTGACTGGTTGCGTTTAGATCAACAGTAATTTTCTCTCCGCTGTGTTGTCTCTGAACAACTGAATCGACGTTGGTTTGAGCAGCCGACCCTGTTTTTGGTACCAACTGCTTCCTCATCTTCTTCATCTTTGCTTCATCCTTTAACGAAACAGAATACAATCAAGCAAAGTAAATTGCGAAAATGTTAATGCTCTGAGAACTTTTTTTAAGTACCATCTCCTCCCCACGTTTCCCATTAAATGCTTTCTGCCTCTCCTTTGCCCGGCAAATCGCACGCTTGATCCCATGATTGTCCATTAATCCATTTGGCCAGAGTTTAGAAAGCTGGAACATGAATAAATCCAAAAGAATAATCATGAAATTCTGATTAAAAACCTTGAAGTTTTGACAGAAATGATTTAAGTTTTGAGAAGAGCTTGGGGACAGATAAAACCAGAGAGTTAAAATATTCCGTAATAAATAAGAGCTTACGTTGACATATAGCTTCCTGATTTGTGGACCTAGATCTTCATCCAATCCCTGGCATACCAAAAACAGGAACAAAACCGTCTCAACACTAGTTCTTGATCAAAAAGAATTTGCATGGCAGATTACTGAAAGTAAATCATTAGTACATCAACAAAGATGTCATATAGATCAGACAATTTATCCTCCAGTGCCGCATCCATGACTAACTTCTGCATAGATGGCTTTTCTAAGGATTCCTGAAAAGCGTCCAATGTTCCACCTTCTTGTTTGGTTGCCTGTGGAACAAACAATGTCAGCACAAGAAATATTCAATAGTATAGCAGGTGCCTCAGCATCTTAATAAAAGGGAAATACGCTACAAAGAGCAGATTGACCCGCAGGGAATACCAAAACCAGAAGAATAAGGAGCTTATTCTACGGGAAACCATTGTCAGAAAAAACTTCAGATATCATAAAAGTCAACATTCCCAAGAGCATAATAAGATAGACAAACAAAGGTAGAAAAAATGTTCAATTGACTAGTAATTAGAAGACAGAGAACCTGTGATTCCATCCAGGAAACTCTCGCTTTAATCATCTCAAGAACTTCATTGTTGATTCGCTGGAACCTAGTATCCTTTTCTCGGTTTGCAGAATCACCCATATCAATCATGTTTTTCAAGTTCCTCTGCAGCAATAAGCATCATGAAGAGAATGATCTTTAATTTCTCTAAGAAGCCTATATTTTGTTTGCTTTTACTCGAAAAAACTGGAACCTGTACAAGACTAACAATTTAAACGTCTTAAAGGAAATCCTAACAAGTCCGCTCTGGTGACAAACAGACACAGTATTCAGGAGGCAGAAAAGTTTACCTTAAGCGACCTCAGCTGGATTAGGTGACCGACAATGCTCATAAGACGATTGATTAACTCTGCCGAAAGTTTTCCCTGGCTTGCCTGTTGCCACAAGAGCATTCTAGTTTTTCTCATACCATTTCAAGCTTCAACAAAACGAGAAGAACAAATAGAAAAACTTTAGTACCGCAATCCTAGCAACTTTAGCGAGCTTCAATTTTACATCAGTTGGCAATCTCCTCTTAACTGCCTGGGATGAGGTATCAGCTTCTTGGTTCTCAGTAATAGCAGGAGGCCTTGCTGCAATAATCATAAATTATTGTAAGTTACTGCTACTCTAGTTGATCATCCACGAAGAACACAAGTGCCTGAAAGTTTTGAAACTCACATTCAGTAACCACCTTCTCCAATTCCCTTATGGCTTTCTCAAGGGTCGAGGTTTTAGACTTTACACTCGAACCAATTTTTTTCTGAGTAGAGACAGGTTATTGCAAATTTTAAGAATCTGATTGCGTTAAGAAAATTGCATGGAAGCAAAGAACTTGAAACAAAACATCGCTCTCCTCTTTCTTTTACATTTCTCTCTATCCAAGGCCAAACTCACACTTTCAGGAGCTATAGCATACATGGACTTAACCAGAAAAGTAGCCCAGAAACGATATGAAAACTGGAGCATACAACAGCCTTAAATAGATGCCAGCTCCATAACTTGGCACATAAATACCATGTATATCTGAATATATATATATATATATATATTTGTATCATATATATATGGTTTTTCTATCCTTTCAAGTATCTGAATTATATATTTGCAATTACAGATTAAGTCACGGAGATAGAGAAACCAGTCATGTTTACCTTAGAATCTAAACCAACTAACTGAGAGAAGTTTATGTAACTGAGAATGTACTTACAGTCGCTTGACTAGATTGCCTGCTTCCCGTTGCATTTGTCAACTCATGCATATCACTGTTTTCTTTTAGACGGAATTCTTTGGGTTCTGCAAAAACATTGGGCGGAGATTTTCCGGGCAGGGACTTAGGTTGTTGATGTAAGCTTTTTTTGTTGTATTTCTGATGAAGAGCATTAGACGATCCAGCTTCCTTGTGACTTGTGGCATTCGTAGACTGATTATTTGCTATATTAGAATGCTTCATATTGTCCAGAGCTAATGATGAATTCGCATCTTGTGCTCCAAAAGGCAACGGTGACTCATGTGATTTCCTTGCGACATTATACTTTCTCTTCAAAGAGGACCCAGGAGCAGCTGACTGATCCTGGACTTCCAATTCCTAATCAGTCATTGGACTCGAACACCGAAGCAAATTAGTAGTTATTTGTGATAAATAATGCTACCTTTCCCTTAGCTGTTTTAGACAACTTGGTTTGTTTATCGGATACGTCAACAGCATCACCATTGGGTTTTGCTGAATCCTTCCGTCGTCTTTTTTTTGGTTGCTGATTAGATGTTGTCGGAGGTTCCCTGTTGTAGAGGAATAAGTAACGTTTAGGCAAAGTTATGAAAAACTCTTGTGACCTTATCCTACCAAAAAGTAGAACAGTAATTACTGGAAAATCCAATACGAACAGTATTTACTGGAAAATCTGAAAGGGAGATTTTACATACAAATCACCCTACAGAAATTAACTGAGGCAGTGGACTACCTACCTACTCTAAAATTCGGAGAAACTACATATATCCAAATAGCAAGGAAAAGCGAGGTGATTCCACATGTTTGTTTTTCATATACTTATGACACAATTCCTATTCTAAACAAGATTTGTGTAAATGAAAAGTGCCAAATCCACAACAGACACTGACAATAAGAAGGGGAACGACACTCACATCCGCTCCAACTTTCCTCTATTGACATAGAATCCATCATGTTTAAGTGCTGAATTATCAACTTCAAAGTACTCATCCTGCAAAGAATAGAGAAACAGAGATATGATGTCTTAGATATCAAATGACACCTTGACCTCGTAAAACGTATGAAAGGTATCAACACTAACCAGTTCAGCATCATCGATAAATGAATCTTCAGTGTCATACTCATCATCGTCAGGAGCACTGTCTAACTCTTCCCCATCACTGCTGTCTTTTCCCTGAGAGTTACTTTCTGAAGTAAGTACACAATATTCAGAAATGTGTGCATGCAATGCAACGGTGCTAATGCAGTATGCAAAACGTTGTTAACGTAAAGTACCATACATCCAGCATAAGAGAAGCAAAGTGTTTTAAAAAGAGTAGCATACCTTATAGAGCCTCTCTATCTTCTCAATAACAGCGTGAAAACAGTTAGAATGAGGTTGGTCATTTGCTTTTATTTCTTCTGGATGACCCTAAGTTGGATAAGGAAACAGCTATAAACAATGATTAAACCCACATTGTATGCATACGAAAAATAAATTATGAGGAAGCAGCAAGCATCTTCTACCTTCTTTAAACGAAGATCCAATATTATACGCTTTAACTACCTAATTATCTTGCATTAGTAGATGCTAACTGAACTTTCTAGATAGTCTTCACTCATAAAGCTACAATTTTCGTTGAAACTATCTGAACCAAATTTCTTTACAGATCAAGTATAATCGATGGCCTATACACATTGATAGCGGTGAAGTTAGCTAATATAGCTAGCAAATAGAAATGAACTCGAAGATCATACATCATGCTGTAGTATTTGTCCACTTAAGGAGTTTGCTTATTGGGCACTAGACACTCGACGTCAGACGGAAAGAGAACAGAATTCCTCCTACCCCATATTTATAAATCGAGCATTTTTCCCAACAACCAAATCTAAAATCGGTAGATTTAGTAAAGCTTTTGGATAAACCCTAACAAATACCCGGAAAAAATATATAGCTTCCAGAAACAAGGCAATCTGATCGGGAGCGGCAACGGAAATTGCACAAAAATGCTAATGCGTATATATCCGAGTACATTCGTGTAGCAGCTAACTCACCGGTGCAAGGCGAGACTCAAGGTTAGGGTTAGCATTTGGAGGCGGATCGGGAACGGAAGCCGATGTGCCATTGTATTTACTAGCATCCCTTATGAGCTTTTTCCACGATACATACGTCGTATCCCCTGGACGGAGCTCCACCCTGAGTAATTTCCGATCACCGGCAGTCAAGACCTTCGGCGACACCCTCACGGATTCGCCGCCAATAGAGTCCTGAATCGTCTCCTCCACTTCCGACATTAGTGACTCGGGTCGGCTCAGATCAATGGTCCAGTGTGTACGGAACCTTGGGTAAGAGACGGCACGATTTGAACACGAATCAGGAGTGTGGACTTGGCGAATCGATGTGGAGACTCGAAAGACTGAAACTGGGGAGAGAAGAATTTTGTTAAAAAGTTGCGCGGATACCCAAAGAGACGATCCTAATATTTCCCTTGGTTATTTTATTTTGAGTTATTTTTGTTTTCTTCTTCTTTTTTCTTCGACGACTAACAATATAAATTAAGAAGAAATAGCAAACAAAACACTTTTTTTTTATAAACTAACTAGATTAAGACTATTTTGTAAAACCATTTGTATTACGTTATATAATTCTAAATCTAGAATGTGATTATTTTGTCAAAAAATTATATAAAATTAAAATATTACAAATACATACTTTTGTTAAAAATATTAAAACTTGCAAAAAATTAAAATTTTAAATTTTGTTAATACAATATTTATCTTTAAGCAAATATATTCATCTAATAAAATTTTGTTCAAATAATTAGAAAATTTTACTAATACGATTAAAATATCTTTTGTAAAATTAAATTTTGGATATACTTGATAAAATTTTGAATTTATTTTTTCATTGTTTTTTTAGATTCAAGAAAATATAAAAGAATTAAATATTAGTTTAAAATCATTTAAAATAATTAAATATAAAAGTGTTTAGCAACACGAATAATAACAATCATTTAAAAAGAATTAAATATAAAAGTGTTTGTAAACATATTTAAGCTTTAAATTTAAAAATGAAAAATAAAATAGAAAAATTGTGAGTTTAACACATGAAATTTAACACTTCTCTTTTAATATATAAGAGGATTGTTGAAAATACACTTAAAGGATTTTAGACACTTTCTTGATATAAATTTTAAAATGAAAAATAAAATAGAAAAATTGTAAGTTTAACACATGAGGTTTAACAATTCTCTTTTAATATATAAGAGGATTGTTGAAAATACACTTAAAGGATTTTAGACACTTTCTTGATATAAATTATCGATGATAGCCCTCTAAGTGTTATCTTTTTCCTTCTTTTTATGATTTCTATTCTCTTTCATTTGGTATCTCTATTTACATATTTCTCTATTTAGAGTTAGAAGTAATCGTAGTTATAGAAGTTGAAAACTACTTTTCCAACAATTTAATATGCATTTAAAATAAATTTGGTGAAAAATAGTATGGTAAGATAAAAAGAATCACCCCGTCCATGAACCATGAACTTAACGATCAACTTGTGGTGGATAGCAATCTAGTATGCAAAGTCATCAGTTCAACAACATTATTGTTATTGCAGTTAATATACATGGTTAGGTGGGTGATATTTTGTGGTTGTTTATTTTGTCATCTGTTTCATTCTCTATATCAGATGATGTTCTGTGGTTGTCTATCCCGTCATTTGTTTCATTCTCTATATCGCATTATGTTTAACTATGTGGATGATATGTTTAACTTTGTTGATTGTGTTATATATGTTTTGAATATAATTTTATACCTAAGACGGTCAACAAGTTAAGTACACAAAAAACTAATGTATGTCATCTACTTTCCTTATTATAACAAAATAAAGACATCTCCATAAATATAATTGTATGGATGTTGTCTCGTGGATGCTATATGACAGTCAATCATCCACATGTTGTTTTATTAAACTTATTTACTAAACATGTAAAATAGATGATAACTTTCAAGAGTTGCTACCACATAGTTAAATTGGACGAGATGATACATTTCTAATTCTCAATAGAGTTAAACATATCATCCACATATTTACATAACACAATATAGAGAATGAAACAAATGACGAGATATGCAACCACAAAACATCATCCGTATGGGTGGGGTTCAACGGTTGATTTTTACAGTTAACATACTAGATTGTTATCCACCATATGTTTGACCACTATGTTTTGAATCCAAATTTATAACTAATTTATGTCATTTACTTTCATTGTTATAACAAAATAAGGACATCTCTAGAAATATAGTTGTATGAGTGTTCTCTCGTGGATGATATATGACAGTCAATCATCCACATGTTTTCTATCTCATGGGATATGCAACTACAAAACATCATCCGTATAAGTGGGATTCAACGAGTGGACACTACATGTTTAAGTAGTACCCCGATACACGGAACATCATCCATTTTACATGTTTAAGTAGTACCCCATCATAACAATAATCAATAGTAATAACACCGACAATAATCACAGAAATCACCCAACATAGCCATATATATTAACTGCAATATCAATATTGTTTTGAAATGATGACATTGCATACTAGATTGCTATCCACCACAAGTTGACCGCTAAGTTCACGGTTCATGGACGGAGATGATTCATTTTTACCTAACCGTACTTTTTCGACAATTTTTTTTTATATGCATCTTAAATTGTTGGAAAAAATAGATTTATAACTTTCTAACTATAATTATTTATAGTTGTCAACCAAAAAAAGAAAAAAAAATTGTTTTGTGGATTGTAAACTATTTTAGTTTTCTCTTTCTTTCAAGGGTGAATTGGTCATTACATGATTCATTATTTTCTTTATTTGGTCGTAAGAATGAAGGCAAAGTGCCTCAAGTGTATGAAGTGTCTTTTTGGAAATTATGTTTTAAATAGTATCTAAAACAACAAATGACTCATAAATTAATTAGAATTCAGCCAATTAATCAGATATTCTACATTAATAAAACATGCATCTCATTTGATGATCTTATTGTCCTTGCTAGCCTATTCACTTCTTTGTTGTTTGTATGTGGTGTGAAGACGACCTTGTAGTATGAAAATATCATCCTTAAACTCACAACAGTCTCGAGGTGGTGGGAAAAAACTGACCAATTATGAGGTTTCGTCATCATTGCTAATAGATTTATAAAATCTATCACAAACATCGTCTCCTTCCATTGATGTTGTAACATGTAATTTATACCACATATCATTGCTTCGATCTCTGCATGTAGAAGTGAGGGGAGTTGTCTCGTGCTCATGACTCCCATCAATCTATTCTTCTTCTTCCCTGCATCGTAGCTTATCCACCATAACCTTGCAAAATCATCAGAATTATTTTATGCCTTGTTTGTATAGCATATATAATTCCTCATTTAGGGAAAATGCCCTCGTGTTGTTGTTGATCAACATAAGATTCATCGTCTTATATTTGAGCATCTTTCAAAAGTTGTGCCTCGGGAATTGCATGTATGGCAATTGCATGAGGATCTGGATTTATACTATGATATATTTTAACATTACGCACTTTCCAAATAAATCAGTCAATCCACGAGAATATTGTTTTAGTATAATCTTTAGGTGAGCGCTAAAAAAGCTGTTAAAACTTATAGAGTCTAAATGTTCGGCTTGTACTTCTCATCATATATGTAAAACTTTGTATAATAATCTACTCAGAATTTCCAGAGCATCTAATTCACCTTATGGTATCAGAGTGCTAAACTTTTTCACTTGAAAATCATTGAATCGTGAGCAACCAATGGCAAATACATCATCGACTGATGGAGTTTATGCAACCATTGAGGTTAGAAGAACAATTTCACCATATGACTTAACTTATGTCGACATCCCAGAGTAATCATATCTTATCTTTTTCTGAAAAGTATGTATTATGATAAATTGACTATTAATATAAAGATTGTTTTGACATCTAGTAAGAAGTGTGGCTTCTTTGATGGGATCATAACCAAACCACAAGAGGGATTTCCTGACATGGATAACTTGTGGATGATACATGCATTATTATGGTGTTTGCATCCAAGGTTTATCTATCGTTAATGGTTTAGTGCCAATAACGATCTTGTTTATAGTAATGTACCAAGTACAATATATTCGATTTGCAATGAGTGACTATGGATGTTACAATGTCATTGAACCGTCTATTGATGCGCCCCGAGATCCACTATAAAAATTAGAGAGGGAGATATCCAAGATACATAGTGAAATATGTAAATACATTGATGCTAAAATAACCAAACCAAAGCAACATATCTAGCACGTATCAACAAAGTTGCACTTAGTTTTGATTTAGCAACATTTCTAGAAAACATATAAGAAAAATATGTTATCCAAAGTATACATCAATTTAAAACTACAATACTTAGTCTGATTTAGTAGTTACAGTTTCTACTACAAATATTTTCATTGTATTTGTTCATTATGCAGGTTTTCTTGACAAAGGATTATCGAAACAAAAGGCTAAATGACCCATAATTTGTGTTAGATCTTGAAGAAATATATGTTATTGATTCTAAGAAAAAATCAATTATTAGAGACAAAGTTCTGGTATTAACTTACCTTCTCATTTATTTAGGCGTTGGTATTTGGGTGTTTTTTATGTTTGTACATATTTCTTTAGCTAAATATATTTCATTCTATGACATTGATACAATACTAGTTTATATTAGTGTAATATATGTGCATCTAATTCTAAATCACATAGTTTGAGTGTTGAGTTCTTGACAATACTGTGTAGGCTAGTTGCTAAGATAACCTTCCGTATATTGAGTTTTAGATTGTTTTAGGTGAATGTTCAAGGAAGAAGAAAAAAGATAGTAAGGATGGCTTTCTCGTGATATTTGATAACAAACCCTCCTTTAAAATCATAAACACGATATATTGTTTTACATTTCCACTCCCTTATCTTCTTGCAGACATGTGTATTTGTTTCACTAGTTTACTCACTCTTAGCTGTTAACACTCTTTCAGGGAAAATAGATGACCCGACAATGGTAATAGAAAGGAAAAAGTCGACCAGGACCCGAGAAGACATGGAGAAACATCTCAAAAAGATATGAGACTCTAATATAATTGGTTTTTAAAACTTATGAGGGAAACCACACGATAAGTGGGTAAAATTTGGGAGATGGAAGAGCAGATGATATATATGGTAGAGGGTCTAAGATATATTGTTCCATGGTAAACAATGTTTATTGACCTCAAGGCATATTGAAGTTTAGTAAATCAATTACTCTTTGTTCGGTTCACTATTGATTAAACTCAAGTGGTATGCTTCGGTTAAGTTGCAGAACGTTTCGTAACAATTATATTGTTACCTATAAATATGGATTGGTAGTTTAGAGTTCAATTCTCCCTAGTTTTTTTTATTGTAGTTGCCTTGTAAACTCTATTTATTTACTTGTTTGACGTACATGAAATACATAGAAAATCTTGTCAAGCTTCTCTTCTCTTTATGGTATCAGAGTTTAACATTTGAACTACACCAAAAAAATCAATGATCAATAATGGTTTTGCTAACCGAAGGAACAATGAATATCACTACCAACGTTGAAGTTTGCATGACAATATCTCCATATGGTTTAATGTTCGTTTACAATCCAAGAACTGTCATTTCTCACCCTCTGTTGAAGAGAGTGAATTATGATGAATATTCCTGCGGAATGAAGACAATTTTAATGCCGAGAAAAAGTTTTGGGTTCCTGGATGGAACAATCACCAAGCCGGTAAAAATTCGGGTTCACCAGATCTTGAGGATTAGAAAAAAAAATAAAGCACTTCTTGTATCTTGGTTAAGAATGTATGTTGATCATAATCTTTAATCAACGATATCTCACAAAGACATTGCTCAAAATTTGTGAGAACATCTGAAGAAACGTTTTTTTGTTATCAATGGATCTAGAATTCAATAGATCAAAGTTGAATTGGCGTATTGCAAGCAACATGGCATAGCAGTTGAGGCTTATATATTGCGAGAAATTAAATTGCATCCGGGACAGTCTCGCAAATCATCACTCAAAAAGAGTTTGCTTTTGTGGTTTGTGTACGTGTGGTCTTGGTGCAACTCAAGAAATTAACACGAATGAAGATAAAGTACACCAATTCCTCTTTCAGCTTGATGATCAATTTCGTGTCGTCCGGTCTAGCCTAATTTCTCGTTTTCCAATGATATCCTTGGAGGAGGTCGATAACATATTGCTTTAAGAAGAGGATTTTCGCATAAGTATTGATGACAAAGGAGAGGTGACCTTATATGTATCGATGAAAAATGTGCGCTTTTGTCAAAACTAGTAGACCAACAGTCAATTCATGATCCAATAGATGAACATGTTGCAGTTGCACGCGCTCTTACTCTTGTGAGTTTGTCTCAGACAATGCAGTTTCTGCTCAAGAGGATGCAGTTTCAGTTCCTCAGTCATCAGATGAAGAAGTTGATCAGTAGATGAATGCCATCCTATGGCCACCAGAGCTAAGGCTGGAATTCGAAAACCAAACCCAAGGTACCACTTGTTAACAAAATCTCATAAAGTTGTTGAACCAAAAATTGTAGTGTCAGCTTTAAAGGATCCAAAATGGTTCGAGGCTATGAAAGAGGAAATGGAAACAAAAAAGAAAATTGTACATGGCATATGGTCGAACCTACTTCTGATATGAATATTTTGGGCTGTCGGTGGGTGTTTCGGCTAAAATTGGATGCAAATAGGTGCCTTGATAAACACAAAGCTCGTTTGGTAGGCAAATGTTATTATAAAAAAGGAGTAGATTTTCTTGAGACATTTAGTCATGTAGTAAGAACTACAGCTATTCGAACTGTTTTAGGTATTGCTCTTGCAGAAACTGTTGCTAAACTTACCTGACTTACTACATTGCTCAAGGACTTGCATATCTATCAACTCGGACCTGCTATACTCTACTATGACAATCTATATGTTGTACATCTTACAACTAATCCTACATTTCATGCGCGTTCAAAGCATTTTGACACCGTGATAAGTGAGAATTTGCCTCTTCACTATTGACTAATGAAGGACAAAATGCTACTAGTATCAATGTAGTAAAATGGGTATTGACCCGGAGTTTATCAAACCAAAATCGGGGTTTGATTACGCACTAAATCTATAGAGAGATCACTAAGTCAAGGTTGACATGAATTGGTTGTTTGTCACTAACAATATCCATGGAAATAAAGAAATAACAATTAACAAATAACTTCAAGTTAAGACAAAACAAAGCAATGATCAAGATAAAGAGATTATAAAGAGATACTAAGAAATTGAATATGGTAATTGACTCGGGTGATTTTGGTATCAATCAAGTTACTCATTTCTAACATTCAAATGTTAATCCTTAGTCTAGGATCTACCTAAGATAGATTAACTCAATCCCTTGGTGAAAATCATTTTACTAATTGCAAGAGTGAACAATCCCTCGACTAAACTCACAATTAGCAAGCAATACACATTAGTCCATTCAACTATTAAACAATATTAGCACAATCCCTTGGTTAAGCCTCATTTAGCATGCATTTAGTTCTTTCAAGCATTTTCACAAACACCTTCCGGGTATGAAAAACCAAACATCAAGATCAAGTTAGCTAATCTTAATCAAGCATTAAGATCACTAAACACATGAAGATTAATGGAAATTGAACCCTAAGTAACTCAATATAAACCTCAATCACCCTAATCTACCATTCCAATCACTTAGAAGATGAACTACTCACTCATGATTTTGGCACAAAATCTCATGGGAGAAACTTGCCTAATCATGTTTAACAAGTAAAGATTAAAGGAAACTGCAAATAACTTAAAGGAATCCTTACAATATTCAAAGATTCAACAAGGAGAAAATTCAAAACTAAGGTAAGAATAAAGAAGAAAAAGTCTGGAGAAAAAATGGTGTTGAAGGGTATTTATACTCTCTCTCAAAAATCCCAAGAAGCCCTACTATTCATCTCGCTGGCGCATCTGGACCGGTCAGCCAGACCGGTCCGGGTCTTTTTGATCGTGACCGGTACAGCTTCTCGTGCTCGTGGACCGGTTAGTGGTTGACCGATATGCAACCTGGTATGAGCCTCATGTTTTGTAGATCGTATAAAGGAGGGGAGGCTTGGTCGATCCATCTTATGCGGATAGCGTACCGGTCTGGATATCGGTGAAGCATGACCGGTACAAGTCTTGCGGATAGTGGCCCGGTCTGGGCATCGGTGAAGGTGGTCGATCTAAGCCTCCGAGAAGATCTTCGAAAGGGAAAGGGCATCGCGTACCGGTGTGGCTACCCCGGTGTGAGAATTGCGAGAGGGAGACCGGTACATATCTTCGTGAAACAACAAAAACTTCTCCAGTTGCTCCAAAATGCTCCAAGTAGCTCTGAGTTCTGCTTAGGTTGGTTTCCACACCTGAAACATGAAAACGACATGCAATAAACGAATGAAATCTAACCCAAAAACCGGCTAAAAACAAGACATATCACACCGACTGACATTATATTCGTGAATGAGTAGCACTAAAGTTCATCGAAATCAGACACGTTCCAGCTAAGCTTCAGAAGGCTAACATCTTTACGAAGTCACTTCCAAGAAATTCTTTTNATCACACCGACTGACATTATATTCGTGAATGAGTAGCACTAAAGTTCATCGAAATCAGGCACGTTCCAGCTAAGCTTCAGAAGGCTAACATCTTTACGAAGTCACTTCCAAGAAATTCTTTTACGAGACTTAGTGACAAACTTGGAGTTTATCTTTCCTCAAACTTGAGTTTGAGGGGGAAGTAATGACAGTAACCCAATGGACTTGACCCATATTACAATACAACCTAGTGACAAATTCAAGTATGGTCAAAACGCAACAAATCAGCTCAAACTCAACAAAACTGTGAGTCAATGTGTTGTACAAGGAGCCAAAATAACAACTACAAAATGGATTTCTCATCATTGTACGATTCGTTTGAAATACTGCAATCCCTAGAAGATAATAACAAGTAAAGAGTTGTATAACAATCATTATGTGATTCTCTATATAAGGAAATCATGTAAAACAATGAATCCTCAAATTCAATAAAGAAGTATTCAGTCATTTCTTTCTGTTTTTTGGCTTTCTGCCTAAGTTTCTTTTTATTATCACTTATTTGCAATTTGAGGTGTTTGGACGGTGTTTAAATTTAGGTTTGTTTTGCTTATTATTGCTTATGACCTGAGCACGAAACGGATATCCGGAAAATATGTAGTATTTGCGATTTGCTTTGTTTTTAGCAAATATTTGATTTTATGATTTGCTTCGCTTCGAAATACTTTGAGCTGGTATTTGCGAATTATTTGCTCCGCTCGGATCAAAATTTTTTATTTAAAAAATAAAGAAATAACACACAAAAATATCCAAAAATTTGATTGTTTCTCGTATAGATTAGTCTAGTCTAATGAAAATAACATAA
>OVAO01000616.1:0-11292 GCA_900406285.1 Biscutella auriculata | reverse complement strand
ACAAAATATCTCTATTTTTATGTGATATATCCACCAAATTAGTATAATTTCAAAAAAAAAAAAAAAAATTAGTGTGTTACAAAATATCTTAGTATTGTGGATTATTATCTACCAAATGAGCATAATTTAAAAAACAAATTTTACTGTTTTACAAGATCTTTCATTTTTTTTGAACTATTATCCATCAAATCAACATAATTTCTCAAAATACAAAATTATAACGTCTTACAAAATCGCTTAGTTTTATAGACTATTATCCATGATTATTATCCACCAAATGAGCATATTTTCCTAAAATAAAAAAATTATAATATCTTACAAAATCTCTAAATTTTTGTGTACAGTCTCCACCAAATCAGCACAATTTCCCAAAATATAAAATCCTATCATTTTACAAAATCTCTTAGTTTGTATGGACCATTATCCAAGAGATAAGTATAATTTCCCGAAATACAAAAAATAGCGTTTTACAAAATCTATGAGTTTTTATGTATTATTATCCATTAAATCATCATTATTTTCTAAAATAAAATATCATAGCGTTTTAAAAAAATGTCTCAGTTTTGGTGGATTGTTATTTACCAAATGATCATAATATCCCAAAATATAAATTCAAAAGTTTTAAAAATTCTATCAATTTTATGGACTATAATCCAACAAATCAACATAGTTTTTCATGATACAAGATTCTAGAGTTTTATAAAATATTTCAGTTTTATGGGTTATTATCCACCAGATCTGAATAATTTCTCAAAATAGAAAATTCTACCACTTTGAAATCTTTCTGTTTTCGTGGACTATTATCCACTAAATAACATAATTTCTTAAATTACAAAATTCTAGCGTTTTATAAATTATTTTAGTTTTTGTGGGCATTACTCATCAATGAACATATTTACACGAAATACAAAATTTTAGTGTTTTACAAAAAAAAATTAGTTTTATGGACTATGATCCACCAAACACGCATAAATTTTAAAAATACAAAATTTTAACATTTTACAAAATCTATAAGTTTTTGTGGTTTATTATCCATCAATTAGTATAATTTTGCAAAATACAAACTTTTGACATTTTTCATAAATCTCTTAGTTTTATGAATTATTATCCAATAAATCACCAGAATTTTTCAAAATAAAAAATTCAAACGTTTTGTAAAATCTCTTAGTTTGTAAACGTTTTATTCCAAATATGGAGTAATCCCATTTTTTACTCCATTTTGGAGTTGAATTTTTTTATTTATAAAATAGTCCTTCAAGTTTTAAATTATTTGATTCGGAGAGTTATAATAATTTATTTGACAAAATAAAACTTCATAACCTCATAATTTTATTAAAAATAACATAACATAAAAAACTCAAATTAAAATAAAACTGAAATGAAAATAAAATAAAATAAAATAACATAAAATTAAAATATAACTAAAATAATGTACTTTGTTTTGTTATTTTTTATGGTGTAATGTGTCCTTTTAATATCATAATAGTTAATTTAAAATAATAATATAGCTTATGTTTTGGAAAAAAAATAATGGGGTCAATTTGTTAAGTTTATAAATAAAGAGGATTATTAGCAATTAATAATAAAATATAAACTAAAAAAATAATTTAAAAATTCTTTTTAGAGTCAAAAATGGAGTAATACATTGGAGCAAAACCCAACTCCATTTTGAAATTACTCCATTTTTTATTTTTTTGGAGTAAAAAATGGAGTGATACATTAGAGATGCTCTCTACTATCACATAATCAAAATATCTAAATTCCAAGAAAAACAAATACATACTAAAAGAATTATAGATTTAAAAATATAGAAGGGAAAGAAACCAAAACTTTCAATATTTTCTTCTAATTCCATATCCTATATTTTGACCAAAAATGGAAGAAAATTTAACAAGTGAGTCCAGTGGTAAAACAGTTGACATTACAGTTATCAGGTCGGGATTTCGAGTCCCCTTAAGAACATTTGCTCTTCTCATTTATGAGAGTTTGCGTTATGATCCACAAAAATCTTTTTACAATAATTTATGCTTATACAATATATTAAAATCAAATACCAACAATTAGATTACATGTCTTTGGTGCTCAACTTTGTCAAATCGAAATTTTGATGTAATTAAAAATATAATGTTCTGTCAAATAAGAACAATTTCTAGAAATATAAAACTCTATTATTTTATAAAATATCTAATATTAGTAAATTATTATCCACAAAATTAACATAATTTCTTAAAACACAATTCTAATATTTTATTGAATCTCTTAATTCTTACGAACTATTATCCACTAAATTAACATAATCTCATACTAAATTCTAGTGTCTTACACAATATCTAAATTTTGTAGATTATTATCCTTAAAATTAGCAAAAAAATTAATAACACAAAGATCTAAAGTTTTCAAAAAAAAATCTCTTTGTTTTTGTATAATATTCACCAAATCTGCATAATTTCTCAAAATATAAAAGTCTAGTTTTTTATAAAAATTTCTATATTTTTATGACCTATTATCCATAAAATCAATATAATTTCTCAAAACATAAAATTATAGTGTTTTACCAATTTAGCATAATTAACCACAAAACTAAATTTTAGCAATTTACAAAATCTTTCAGTTTTGTATAGACTATTATCCACCAAATGACACAATTATCTAAAATATAAGTTCTAACATTTTATAAAATCTCTCAGTTTTTGTAGACTATTTATTATCTAACAAATTAAAATAACTTTCAAAATATAAATTCTAACATTTTGAAAAAATCCTCAATTTTATGGATTATCCATTAGATCATCATAATTTTATAAAATATAAAAATTTCAAATTTTTTGTAGATCATTTTATATATTTAACCAAATGAATATAAATTCTTAAAACACTAAATTGTAGCTTACTTTTTTGTCAACTTTTGTGGGTCACAAAGGGTTAGCCCACTAACTCAAACTCTCGTAAAGGAAATGAACAAATGCTTTCACGAGGACTCGAAACCCCAACCTGATAACTAGTGATGCCATGTGTTTTACCACTGGACTAACGTCACTTGGTAATTATAGCTTACTTAATAAAATCACATCATAAATCTCATTTATAACGTTTGATTTACCAACTACTGGCTCAAATTTAAAATATATAGATATATATTAATCATATATGTTGTATTTACATCAACACATGAGTGTGTCCAATCAAGAGACAATCTTGTAGCCAAAACATTTTAGAGGAATCTTTTCAGCTTTTTATTTTATTTTTATGGAATATGTAGACGAATCTTATTTATAACAGTTTGACATTAGAGATTACAATATGTGGGAGGATAAGAAAGAGAGAAAAATACTTATAGTTTTTCCTAAGAAGAGGAATGTGACCTGTTTAGCTATCATTATTATGTCTAGTGACAAATATAAATGTAGCCTCATGCTACTTAAATCAAGCAGAAATCTAAATTACAAGAAAAATAAATACATCAAAAAGTCTCAAAAGAAACAGAAGCTTTCATTTTTTCTTCTCAAAATTGTGTGCTCCACATGGTTTGTACAATTTAAGCCACTGAAACTTTTTTTTTTTAAACGTTTTTCAATTTAAAGCATAAAAGAAAAAAATATAGAGATTTGCCTCAGTTTTTAGCCCAAACACATATATTAGAACCCAACTTAATTGGAGGAAGTAAAAAGCCCAACCCAAATAGAAAATGCTATCATCGAGCAATACAGAGGAGGTGGAAGGACAAATTAGTTGAGAAATTAATGGGAGGAGTAATGAGAGAGAGATATACGACATGCAGAGGACATCGGAAACTGAGCAGTGGAGATTCATGCTTGGAGATTTTGAGATAGGGAAGAGGAGGCGATAATTGCTAGTCTTGGAACCATCGGTTCAGAAGAAGCATCATTCGTTTTGGATTTGAATCTTTGAAGGATAAAGCTTTGTTGCGGATCAGACGGTCTATTTGCTTGAAGAAAGTATCGCTTGAAGAGTATCGTTGGCTATGTAGTCTTTGATTTCTTTCTTGCCAGATGAAATAGATCGCTCCCTGCCATGATAATAAGATAAGTTGAAACAACACTTGAGATCCCGAGAAACAATCAATCCTCTGTAAAGTATCAGTCCAAGAGGTTGATGGTTGAATTTTTAATTTCCTGCAGAGAAGCCGCCAGAGAGAGAAGCTGTACTGACAAGCAAAATACAGATGGTTTCTGGATTCGGGAAACTGATCGCACAATAAACAGAGAGGATCGGTTGGCATTCCCCAAGAGGCGATGCGGTCTTTTGTAGGGCAACGGTTTAACACAAACAGCCAGACCAAAAAGCTATGACGAGGGATTCTCCCAGAAAACCAGACAAGATTGGACCAGGTAACAGTAGGTCGATGGTCCCTTAAGATATCATAGATAGTACCCGTTGAATATGAGTTTGCTGTAAAACCATCAGGGGACCAAATATATTGATCATCTTCATCTGTTAGACTGATAGTCGAAAGTTCCACTTGCAGGTGAAGTTGCTTGTCTGATCTCGCAGGGGGAAAACGCCAAGCCCCATCCACTAATAAGTCCGAGATTGTAGCATGCTTAGGGATACCTAATGCTGAAGGGCCATCAGTGCTCAGATAACGTTGTATAGAGCCTAGTCTGCACCAGTTGTCAGTCCAAAACCTAGTATTCTTGCCATTCTCAATCTGCTTTTGGATCCAAGGGTAGACTATGTAACGGTTTTTGAGTAGCTTGTTTGCCAACCAGGATAGTTTCTGCTTTGTATTAATGACCAAAAAATTGCTAACATCTCCTTTTAGGATTTCTTTGGTGAACCACGAGGACAAAATGGATTTGGGGTTGGAGAACAAGATCCAGAAAAACCGTAGACTGCACGCCTTATTCCAAGTAGTCAGTTGTTTGAGACCAAGACCCCCCCTCCTCTTTAGGAAAGGTAACAGATTCCCATGTGACTCTTGCTGTGGGCTTCCCTTCTATTGAACCCTTCCATAAAAATGCTCCACAAATTGATTGAATTTCATTGATGCAAGCTGCAGGAAGTAAGAAGCTGCCACACCAGAAATTGGTGATACCCGCAATCATAGAACTGAGAAGTTGTAGACGACGAACATAAGAGAGAGACTTGGCTGCCCAAGCGTTGACCTTGCCTTTGACCTTTTCAATCAAAGTGGAGCAAGAGGTTAAAGTTAAATTCTTTGTAGTCAAAGGCACGACCAAATAACGAACAGGTAGAAAGCCATGAGTTAGACCAGAAGTAGATGATATAATATCAATTTCCCCTTGGTTTAGGTCTGCTGAGAAGAAGCATGTTTTTGAGATTCTGATCCCTAATCCTGATTGAATATTAAACTCTTGCATGATTTTCAAGATAGCTTGAACAGAGCGGAGAGAGCCTTCAGTAAAGACGAGCAGGTCATCGGCGAAACAGAGGTGTGTGACTTTGGCAACCTTGCATTTTGGATGATAGCCAAACAATCCTTCATTGGCAGAGCGGTTAAGCATAAATGAAAGGCAGTTCATGGCAATGACAAAGAGGTAGGGAGACAGAGGGTCTCCCTGACGGAGGCCCCTTGAGCCTTTGAAGAACCCATGTATTTGGCCGTTGAACCCAACAGAGAAGGAGGTAGTGCACAAGCAAGCTTCAACCCATCTGATGAAGGGGAACGACACCTCTAAGCCTCTCAGACAGTTTAGAATGAAGTCCCAACGCACTGTGTCAAAAGCCTTAGCAATGTCTATCTTCAAGGTGATTCTTCTTGGCCCTTTATTTCCATGATAGCCATTAACAATTTTTGAAGCCAAAACAATATTCTCAACAAGTAATCGATCCTTTATAAATGCAGTTTGGTTTGGAAGTATAAGATCTGGAAGCATCGGTTTAATTCTGCGAACCAGCAGCTTTCAGATAGTCTTGTATATGGAATTACAGCAAGATATGGGTCTGAAGTCACCGATTGACATAGCTCCACGCCGTTTTGGGACAAGAGCAAGAATAGTAGCATTTGCAGAGGAAGGCATGAAAGCTGTTGAAAAGAAGCAAGAGATAGCATCAATAACTTCAGGTCCAATACATTGTCAAGCCGATTTGAAGAAAGTCGAGGTAAGGCCATCAGGACCTGGGGCCTTATTAGGGTTCAATTTCCAGATAATTTCTTTAATTTCTACTTCTGAAGGCCTGACTATCATTGAGTTTTGAATTGCAGAGGGACAAGTGAAGTCGACAACTGATCGGACCCAGTTTGGAGAGCTAAGGCCAGGGGGAAGATTAGTGGGGCCAAGAATTGACTGGAAATGGTTGATAGCAAGGTCACTCATTTCCTTAGCATCTGAGGTAGTTAAGCCGAAACTATCTGTGAGGGATCGAATGGAATTGGCAGAGTTCTTTGTAGTGGCAGTTCGGTGGAAAAAAGATGAGTTTTGATCTCCATCCTTTAGCCAATTAATCCTAGATTTCTGCTTGAAATATGCTTCCTCTATTGAACGGTAGAGTTGTAATTGTTCTTGTAGGTCATGTTCCTCTTGGAATGCTTGAGGGGAAGGACGAGTCAAAATTTGTACCTGCACATTATGTAATAAATTGTAAGTGTCAGTCACTCTCTTTTGAATATAGGAAAAGTTCTCAAAATTTAGAGTTTTAAGGCATCTCTTCAAGTTTTTCAGCTTTAAACCAAGATGTGTTAGGTTTATCGCCTTCCTTCCGCTTAGAGTCCAGCTATTCTCAATTGTTTGGAGGAAAATAGGGTGTCTAGTTAGGTAGTTAAAGAATTTGAATGGGGTAGTTCCAGCTTGGGGTAAGGGTAGGCTGAGGTTGAGAACACAAGGAGAATGATCAGAGAAATCAGGAGGGAAAAGGAAGCTATACTTAGTGGGAATTTAGAGAGCCACTGGTCATTAACAAGTTATCTATCAAGCTTCTTTGCCATAGGATTAAGCCTTTGCTTATTTGTCCAGGTGAAAGGGGGGCCATGGAAGCGGAGATCAAAGAGGCCAAGATCACGCAAACAGTTTCCGAAGCTCAGCATTTCTGGAGTAAATGTGTGGTGAGTGCAAGAGGAATGCTCAGCAGGGTGAAGGATCTCATTAAAATCACCTCCAACAGTCCAAGGGTATTAGTCAAGATTGTAAGTAACCGCCACTAAATTCAACTCTGCCCAAAGTTCCAATCTTTCTTGATGAGAATTAGCAGCATACACTGTTGTGTAGTAAATGACTTGATTGCCATTGAACTTAACTTTGCAGGTGAGTGATTGACGAGTAGTATGAATAACAGTGACAACAGTTAGGTGGTTCCAGACCAGAAGAATACGACCATCAAGATCAGCAAAATGGTTTGAGCAAAAGTTCCAATTGGGGCAGACTTCCTTCATGATTTGAGGTAGGCTAGGTTCTTTTATATGTGTTTCCAAAAGAGTACCAAAAGAGGGCTTATTTATCCGAAGCCAATTAGCTAGAGGCTTATGTTTTTCCGAGGCATTTAGCCCACATACATTCCAAAAAAAGGTTTTAATATTCATAAGGATTATATGTTAGGGGGGTTCTCTCTACTAGGAAAGAGAGACTGATCCTCAGAGAGAGAACTGATGGTTATGGGTGCTTAGCCATGTGTGGGGACGTGGAAACCCACTTGAAATTCACTTATCTCCTGCCACACGAACAATGATGGTAAGAGTTCCAAATGAGCATGTGCGAGAAAAAATTTTGCCAAAAAGAATCTGGTACATTGACACCTCAATGTTTCATGTTGTTTCACTGGTCTGAAGGCCATAGTGACGCCCCTTTTTCAATGACTTCAATTCCAATTTGGGCTCATTTCAAAGACATTCCCTTCGACCTAATGACAAATGAAGGTCTTGGGTTCATTGCTGGTCTTGTTGGTGACCCTCGCGAAATGGATGACTACACAAAGCGCCTGACCAGTTTATCTATAGCCCATCTGAAAGTGATAGCAGATGTTACTAAGCCAATGCCCACAATTGTTGAATTTGAAAGGAGTAATGGACAAATAGTTCGCTTACAAGTTGAGTACCCTTGGCTTCCACCTACCTGCTCCAATTGCTCTCAACTAAGACACACTATGAAGCTCTGTCATCACCCAGTTCCTACTCCTGTACCTACTAATCCTCCACCTACTGATCATCTACCTTCTGCCCCTTTGATTGTTAATCCTTCTACTACTCATGTTGAGGAGATCCCCACTGTTACCTCTGAACCTCAGTCCACAGTCCTTGCTGCTCCCATGCCTCTCTCTGAGGATGTAGCTGCTGCCCCAGAAACCCCCCGATGTGAGTCAATTTTATCTGAACCCCTTTCTGGTCCTCCTCTAAAGTTGACCTCTACTGAAAAGAAGAAGAAAAAGAAAAACGATCAGATAAGGTTCCAACAAATTTCACTCCTGTTAATCCTACAGAGGCTATAACCAACCCGCCACCCTCCCCCACACCCTCCTCCCCTCCTCATAATCTCTTCCTTACTCCTCCATCTACCATCAATTCCTCTTTTGAACCTCCAATACCTAGTACTTTTACCCCTCTCATATCCTCTCATTTCACGAACCATTTGTAAATGCCCCTTCTAAGCCACTGAAACTTGAAGAACTTACAGGGTATTCATTGACCTTTACAACATCAACCAAATATATAAACGAATTCACATCATGGAATCTTAAATTACAAAGACACCAAAACTAGAAATAACAGTATTTAAGTGATTTAAAACTTTACCTAAAAAGAAAATTCATCTCATCATAACATCATGATCATTCATTTTTGTCTTTCTCAACAAGTCATGCATATATAATTGTGATGGAATTTGAATGGTAACATAGTAATAGGTAGTGTGTTTAGCCGTTTTTATTCGTGTTTTAGATCAGTTTTTCATTAGTTCAAGATTGCATTTAGGTCATTTTAGGTTAGATTTCATGTTTTAAGTGTTGTAGAAGAACCTAAGCAGAAACGGGATCAAAACGGGAGCAAATGAGCAAAATTGAACGGTGTCTCCTAAGTGCATCGGTGAAGCTTGACCGATGTAAAAGAATATCATTCTTTGGGAACCAATCCGACCAGATTTATCGGTCTCTTATGGTCGAGTCACAAGAAATCATCGACCAAGTGTCACATCGGTCACTTATGACCGATACAAGTAAAGAAAGAGACACATGACCATATCGGCATTATGTATCGATCACACCCCACCGATACAAGGAAGGATCCAACATCAAATGTCTACATCGGCCATATACATCAGTCTTGCCTAATCGATGCAAGCCTGAACAACATCGACCAACGAGCATCGACCAAGCTTGACTGATGCAATCCAAACAAAGTCAACTTTTTGGAGTTGATCAAGCCGAATTTGTCTAAGTTTTAGGTTCCTCTAAAGAGTTTTTAGACCTAAAAATTTCATAAGTTTTGTTCTACTTTTGGTTTTGAGACTACTTTATGCCATTTTAGTGAAACTTTGAATCTTAAGCTTTGAATCTCATTTTCTCCTCTTGTTTTCTTGCTTAAGTTTCTTATTTTTTGTTTAAATCTTGTTTATGCATAAATCCATCATGGGATCTTGTGTTTCAAGCATGATTAGTGAGTAGTCTCCTTCTAAGTGAATGTGTTAGGTAGATTAAGGTGATTTAGTGATTGATTGTGATGCTTAGGGCTTAGATTGTTCATATCTTCTTCTAATTGATGTTCTTAATGCTATATTAGGCTTAGCTATTGTAGTCTAGATTCAAGGAAGTTTATGTTGTTTGATGAAATTCCTGAACGAGTCTTTTATGTTGTTAAGTGTTACTTCTCAAGAGATTGTGTTAGGAATGTTTAATGGTTGCATGAAATATAACTTTGTGCTTCTTAAATGTGTAGTCTCCCAAGATATTGTGTTGATTGCATGATTAGGATAAGGAGTTTCTACCACGAGAGTGGATTAGCTTATTTTAAGAATTCATAGACCTAAGGTTAGCACTATATGCTTGAATTGGGCATCATTTTTTTAACTTAATCACCTGAATCAATTTTCTAGTCCATTTGTTTTGGTTTTTATTATCGTTTTTATTTAGATCGTTCTTGTTGATTTTTATGCTACAGTTAACTTTTTAGTTTAATCTCTTTTCGCTTTTAATTTATGATTGTTTGGTGACAAAAACATATCCTATCTAATTGCTTAGACTAGAGAATTCTCTAAGAAAATGATTGACTATAAAAATTAGATTTTCTCTAGACAATAGAGAAAATCTTACTCTTATCACATAGTAAATATATCACATAGTTACTCTTAATTAATCATCTTTGTCAGATAGAAATGTTTGATGTCATTGAAAATAACAATCTTTGAATAGTTCTACAAATCCAACAAAAATATGCACAAAATTGCTCGGGTTTGAAGTGTCTATGTGTTTGTATGTGTCTATTGATACTGCAGTCAGTGGCGGAGACATGTGAGGAGGGAATAGGTCAAGTGACCCAAGTAAAATTTTTGAAAACTGTAAAAATTTAATTTTTTTTTTTTTTTTAAATATTTATTTTAATCAGCTTAATTTTACTATACTCCACGTGAAATTTTAATTTTTAGTTTTGACCCACCTAAAATAATTTTCTGGATCCCCCACGTGGATTGCAGTTGAGGTGTTTTCACTGAAACAAGAATATCTTCTTAGATGCAAATAGGGATGTCAAATGGGCGGTCCGTCCATGGACCATCCATGTCCATATTGATATGTACATAAATGGACTGGACACAAATGGACATGGACAAATATGGACATGGACACAAATGGACATGGACAAATATGAGCATGACCATATGGACAATGGGCGTCCAATGGACATACAACTTTAGAGCAAAATTAATTTGAAGATTTTACTTTTACACTTTACAACTAAAACGAGAGCTTATTCTATTTTTCAGGAAAAATGCGAAATTCCAATTTTCTAAGAAAAAACGCGAAATTTCGTTTTCTGGGAAAAACGCAAAATTCCGGTTTTCTGGGAAAAAACGAAATTCTGGTTTTATGGGAAAACGCAAAATTCTGGTTCTTAGAAAAAACGCAAAATTTCGAGTTTTCCGNAGGAAAAACATGATTCCCGATTTTGGCAGGAAAAACGTGATTCTACTATTTTGGCGGGAAAAATCATGATTCTACGATTTTTGGCGGGAAAAATCGTGATTCCGTGATTTTTGGTAGGAAAAACATGATTCCCGATTTTGGCGGGAAAAACGTGATTCCGCTATTTTGGCGGGAAAAATCATGATTCTGTGTTTTTTGGCGGGAAAAATCGTGATTCTGTGATTTTTGGTAGGAAAAACATGATTCCCG
>OVAO01000615.1:0-18697 GCA_900406285.1 Biscutella auriculata | reverse complement strand
TTTTCGACGATTTCTGAAGGGTTGAAGATTTTTAACGACATGGAAATGATGAATACAAACCATGCAAAAATTAGAATTTTCCGACGAATTATCAACGAATTCGGCCATTGAAAAAAATCCTATTTTCTTATAGTAGATGGAAGAGACAGAATATTTGATCTTAAAAATTCATTAAAGGATGTCCAAAATAAGACAACTTTTTTTCAGAAATGATAAGAAAAAATCACTAAAATCTGTAGGTCGCTTATTAGACATGTCATTTTAGGGTGAATGGTTTATTCGGTAGGATTTCTTTGGTATTTGGATAATAATAAATATTATATAAAAATAATCGAATTACTTTTTGGTTAGAATCAGTTTGGTTCTCAATTAATTTGATTATCTAATAAAGTTAATATAAAATTTTATTTGGTTTGATTCAGTTTGCATCTCAGATTTAGATTTCCAAGAATTTCAGTTAAATTTATTAAATTCGATTTAATCTGCTTAACTTTAAAACTTATAAAAAAAATAATTAACAGTTCGATTAATTAAACTGAACCAAATTAAATGAAAATCGACTCAAAATTCACCTATCAATTTTCCTCATAAAAACCGACCAATAACCTAATTTCGTTTTTGATTGAATCAGGAAAATATGTCATACCTATTTCTTTAATATTTTCCCACGATTAATATTAAGTTTTCTCTTTTAGATTCTTGGACTTTATGACACAACATAATTTGGAAGCCATGCAACACAGTCACATGTCATGTTTTACTTTGTTCGTTTATAAACTTTTTAAATATTCTTAGCACAAAAAAATCTTTTTTAATATTTAATTTCGACCAAACAATTCTAGTGTCTAATTCAAATTTTCGATTCCTTCCGACTCTAAACAATCTTCTTCACTATATTGGTAACAACTAAAAAACAGTTTTATATTATGGAAATATGATTATTCATCACTTAACATAACACATATTATTATAATAATGTGATTCATTACTTGATATAACACATATAAATGATGTGTTTTGTTGCATGCACAAAAATTGCATAAGTTATTAGAAATGACATTAATCTTTCTTTATCATCAAACACTTAGAAAATAAGGTGTTACTTTTCTGTTTGTTTTATTCACCTATAAATAAGGTGGAGTTGTAGTCATTGTAAGATCATCATAACAATCATATTACAATTATAAGCTTTATTTTCAATATCATTTCCCAAAAATTTGGAAATCCCCACTCAAATATTTATATACACATATATATATACACTTATATATATAAAATAATTTTAATATATTTTATAGTTAATATTTTTTTAAATCAATAATATATATGAAAATGAACAGTAATTACATTGGATCGGTTCTTACTCGTTTGTGTAAAAAACATATTCAGTTTATTCAATCAAACAGCTCAGATTCTGCAAAGCAACAACAAGGATTCATCATACAAGTTCAAGAAACGATCAAACAAAAAGACAAGAAATCGAAGAGTCAAGAAGGAGCTGGCCCCTGGACCAAGGAAGAATGTAGCCTAAGGCAAAGTCAACAATGCAGTCAACGATTCTCCTTCAAAGATTGCAACGGCTCCAGCTCCTCGTACGAGTGCAAAATGACAAACTAAAAGATTGGGATCAACAATTCGTACAGGCAACGATTACAAATCTGCTAATAGATTGGATGCTTTAGCTTTTATGAGCTGTCATTAGGTTTTTGAGAATCTAACTCTAGTATAAATAAGCAATACATGCAATCGTTGTAATCCGCTAAAAAGGATGAATAAAATGCATTGATTCAGAGAAAATTACCTTCTTCTCTTCGTCTTTCTCTTCTTCTATCTTCCTCCTCTCTAATATCTTCACAATTTACTAAATAGAAAAATAAGAAAACCTCATATTAGAGACGATATTGGGCGAAAAGTAGAGACGATTGATCTGCGAGAAAAGTGGCGATATTGGGTGAACAATAGAGACGATTCCGTCGATTCTCCGACAGTGAGCTCCGATTTCCAAATTCTCCTTTTCTCTGATTTGAGAACTCCTCATTCTCTAGTTTCTCCTCTGTTATGTCTTCTGCAGCTCTTATTCCACCATTGAAGCTCCCTCCCGACAAGGTTTTTTCAAATCTGCCCCCAGATCTTTTTGCTATGTTCCCACTTTATTCGGGGACTTCTTTCTCTAGGTCCCTCAAGGTTCCTTCTCCTCTGGCTCAGGCGGATGTCTCCGGATCTGGAATTTCTCCGTCTCCGTCTTCTCCAATTTCTCTGTTACCTCCATCTACCTCTGTTCCTCGGGTTGTGAAGCCCTCTTATGCTACTGTGGCTCGACCTCAATTGGTTAGAAATCTCTCTCGGTCTTCTTCTCGTTTCACTCTAGAGAATGGTATCCCGTCGGTTCGTGCTCCGGATTCAGTCCTGTTTGAGCACAAAACCACTTGGAAGGATCATTTGGTTACCCATTTTCATGGAGCTCCTCCTTCACCGGGTAAATTGTTTTCTGAACTTAATCCAATTTGGGGTTCTCAAGGTCGGATTTTTGTAAGACAGTACTCCCCTTAGTCGTATTTGCTATTTATTCCTTCTGAGGAAACTCGGTCCTGGGTCTTAGATGTTGGTTTCTGGCATTCGGGTGGTTGCGCCTTCACGGTAACTAAGTGGTCTCCATCACTTGATTCAGCCCCGATGAAGTTAGACTTTGCTCCCATATGGGTTATTTTAAGAAATATTCCTCCGCCTCTGTTCACGTTTGCGGGTATTAGTGCAGCAGCTTCTCCTTTGGGTTTACCT
Organism: Biscutella auriculata; assembly: GCA_900406285.1. Lineage (NCBI taxonomy): Eukaryota > Viridiplantae > Streptophyta > Magnoliopsida > Brassicales > Brassicaceae > Biscutella > Biscutella auriculata. The sequence continues at coordinate 15,919 of OVAO01000615.1, read as the reverse complement.
CTTTATACGGAAAAACCAACGCTTGTACCGAATAGAGATGGAATGGTGAAGATTAAAGTTGTCAAGGAATTAGCTGGAGACTATCCTACTTCAGTTAAAGTCAAAGAAAAATGTGGAAACTCTATTATGGTGAATGTTGAATACCCTCATATACCCATTCGTTGTTCTAATTGTCAGAATTTTGGTCATCTCCTCCGTAGATGTCCTCAGCCTCACTCTCGAAACACAGTTGCTCCGTTTGAAGAAGGTCAAGAAGATGTTCCTATTCATCAAGTTGAAGAAGCTCTGGAAATTTCTAATGATCACCAAGTCGAAGAAGATCATGAAGTAGTTCCAGTTGTTGTTATCGTTTCTGATCCGTCTAAGGAAATTGTTCCTGCTTTTGTTCCTTCCTCTGGTTCTCTCATTGAGAATGTTCCCATCGGATGCATATTATCTCAGGGAAACGTATTGGAGGGTGGTTCTCACTCTCCTTCTTCTCCAGCTATGGCTACGAGTTCTAACTCAGATTCATCGGCTTACCAATCGGTTGTCCATCGGTCAAAGCCAAATCCTTCATCTCCACAGGGTAGTCGCCTGAATAGGAAAGATCCAACTCCAACCTCTTCTAATCTTATTAAAGAAGAGGAAATGATTTATTATGCTCAAAAGGTCTTGAGAAATCGGGATTCTTACTCATCACCAAGGGAGAAAAGATCTTTGGCCAAAACTAAGAAACGAGAACGACGTCTTCTACGTCAACAGAAGTTGTTGGAGCTTCAATCAGTGGATTTTGAGGGGGATATTAGTGAATTTCTCTCGGATGATCAGCCAGATTTTGAAGCTGATCCTTCTTTGTTGGAGCAGAGTTCCGTGGGTGTCCAAGGACCCACACCTAACTGAGTTAAGTTCAATTTTTTGTCACCATTTTTGTCAATTCCGATGATTTTTTCCTGGAATGTACGAGGCTTAAATGCCAAGCGGAAGTGAAGAGCAGTAGCTCAATGGATTAAGAGTAATAATCCCCTCCTTAGAGGTTTTTTGGAAACCCGGCTCACTGTTGATAAGTTGCCGGCTGCTATGGCAACTTGTGTGCCGAGATGGCGTTTTGTTGGTAATTATTCTACCACGACTTTGAATGGCCGTGTTGTTTTGGCTTGGAACTCTTCGGTTACGGTTTTTATCTATTCTCAATCGGACTAATGCACCATTTGTGGAGTTACAATTTTGGCTACGGGTCAGACGTTTACAGCTGCCTTTGTTTATGCTATAAACACGGATATTGAGCGTCGGTTATTATGGGATGAGTTGGTGATTTGGTCGAATCATTCTCTGGTTAGGAATTCTCATTGGATTATTTTGGGAGATTTTAATCAGGTTTTGAATGCAAGAGAGATGTTCTCGGTTTATCCGTTTTCAGTGATGCGCACGGGTATATTAAATTTCCAGACTTGCCTAGACACTTGTAACTTGGTGGATTTACCTTTCAGAGGATGTTTTTACACTTGGACAAACAAGCAACCTCACAATCCCATTGCCCGTAAGCTTGATAGGGCGCTATCAAATGAGGTTTGGCTCGATAATTTTCCTGCTTCTTTGGCTCTATTTGATACACCTGGTGTCTCCGATCATTCCCCATGTATTGTTACATTGGGAGGTATCACTCATTCTCGGAAGATCCCCTTCAGGTATTTTGATTACCTATCTACTCATCCGAACTATCATATGTTGATTAAAGACTCTTGGTTAGAGGTTCCTTCTATTGGTTCCAAGTTGGATATTCTGTTGAATCGGTTGAAGGCCGTCAAACTCACTTGTAAAGCTCTAAATAGAGTTGGGTTTAGTGACATCCCAAAGCGCACCAAGGAAGCCTTCGAGGCTTTGACTGTTTGTCAGAGTCGATTGCTTGATTCCCCCTCGCAGTCGCTCTTCCAGGAAGAGAGGGATGCTCACGAGAAATGGTTTTTTGGTCGGAAACAGAGGAAACCTTTTTCATACAAAAGTCGAGAGTAAAGTGGTTGCGTGAGGGTGATGCTAACACGAGTTTTTTTCACAAGACGGTTAAGCTGAATATTGCTAGAAACTCTATTCATTCTTTGCTTGATGATGCTGGGAATCGGGTTGCTAAGGTGGAGGATATGAAGTTACTGGTGCTTAATTATTATGACAGCCTTTTGGGTACAAAAAATCAAGATGTTGTTCCTTACTCAGTTCAAAGAATTCAAGCTTTGACTTCGTTTCATTGTGCTCCTGATATTGTCGATTCCCTCATAGCCATTCCGACTTTCTGGAGATAAAGACGGCTCTCTTTTCTCTCCCCAAAGGTAAAGCCTCGGGCCCGGATGGTTTCTCGGCTGAGTTTTTTTACTACCTCTTGGGATCTTATTTGCTTGGATTTTATGGAAGCTATTCGGGAATTCTTTGTCATAAGCAGACTTCCTCGTCACTTTTATTCCACCTTGCTAGCGCTTATCCCTAAACGTGTAGGAGCAGAACGTTTAGCGGAGTTTAGACCTATCTCTTGTTGCAATACAGTTTATAAGGTTATTTCTCACATCATTGCTTCTAGAATTCGATTTTTTCTTGATAAAGTTGTGCAAGGAAATCAAGTCGGGTTTATCTTTGGGCGTTTGTTATGTGAAAATGTCCTTCTTGCTTCTGAATTGGTGGTTGATTTCCATAAGGACGGAGAAGTTACTCGGGGTTGTTTTCAAGTGGACTTAGCCAAGGCGTACGATAGCCTAGATTGGGATTTTCTCTTTAATGTTCTTCAGGCTATGGATCTTCCTCTCAGACTCATAAGTTGGATTAGAGCATGTGTTACTATGCCATTTTTTCGATTTCGTTCAATGGCGAAATGGTGGGTTATTTTCCAGGCAAGCGCAATCTCCGACAAGGAGATCCTATGTCTTCTGCGCTTTTCGTGTTGGCTATGGATGTTGTGTCCAAAGAATTGGATAAGGCTGCTAGAGGGCATCATTTTGGTTGTCATCCACTATGCTAGGAACCTCTTATTACCCATCTTAGTTTTGCTGATGACCTCCTTATCTTCTTTGATGGAAAAGTGGATTCTCTAGAGACTATTCTGGATATTCTTGAGGTCTTCTATATTGGTTCGGGACTGAGGTTGAATGAATCCAAATCCATGCTCTTTATTGATGGCAATGATCAAGCTATTACCTCCTCTCTGTCTACTCGTTTTGGCATTGCACATGGTTCTCTTCCGGTCAGGTATTTGGGTCTTCCTCTCCTCCCACAGAAGATGGCTCCAGCAGATTATCAACCCTTGTTGGATAAGATTCGAGCAAAAATGAACTCTTGGCAGCATAAGTATCTCTCATTTGTTGGCCGCTTACAGTTGATTGAATCTGTTTTGTACAGTCTGGTAAACTTTTGGCTCACGGTCTTTCCCTTGCCTAAAAATTGCCTTCGAAACATAGAGAGAATGTGTGTTGCCTTTCTTTGGAAGGGTTCCCCCGAGGCTTCTTCCGGGTTTAAGGTTGCTTAGGCAACGGTTTGTACTCCAAAAGCTAGTGGTGGCCTTGGTCTTCGTCGCTTGGAACCGTGGAATAAGGTCTTCATCCTCAAGCTCATTTGGTTGTTGTTTACTAAGGGTGGATCTTTATGGGTTTCTTGGATAAAAATCCATCTAATTAGAGGATCGATTTTCTGGGAAATGACATATCGGTCAGAGGGAAGTTGGATTTGGAGACAAATTCTAAAGCTTAAGGATCTGGCAAGGCCTTTGCTGGTACCTATTGTTGGGGATGGCTCTGTCGTTCTCTTTTGGATTGATAATTGGACGACCTTTGGCCCTTTACTGTCGATCACCGGTGTTAATGGCCCGCAGGTTTTAGGAATTCCTAAGCGTGCGACCTTGGAGCAAGCCTTTCAGGTTACAAATTGGAGATCCCCGTTGCAAAGGCATCCGATCTGTCAGTTGATGAGATCTTGTTTACTTGTGCTCCCTTCCCTTGCTCAAGGAGTCCCTGATGTTTATCTTTGGAAATGTTGGGATGATGCCTCGCCGCGATGTTTTTCTTCGGCCAGTACGTGGGAGCATTTCAAACCCTCGCCTCATACGGTTAATTGGAGTTCGTGTGTTTGGTTTTCTCATCGAATTCCAAAACATGCATTCCTTTTATGGCTTCTTCTCCTTCGTAGGCTCCCAACAAGAGATCGTTTATTGGCTTAGGGGTTACAAGTTCCTCACCTATGTCTTCTTTGTGGTACTCACTCTGAGACCCAAGACCATTTGTTTCTCGATTGTGACTTCTCATTTCAGGTCTGGTCCTCCTTCTTTGCTCATCCATCGCTCTCCCCCCCCCCACAAGCTTTTACGGACATTCTCCTTTGGGTTCGAAGCTCTTCCTTACACATATATTTGACCATCATTTGCTCCTTGATTCTTCAAGCCGTGGTGTATGAGTTATGGCGTGAGAGAAATGCACGCCTCCATTCTGGTCCTTCTCGAACGTCTCAGGTTATTGTTTTAGAGATTCAATTGATGTTGCGCAGTAAACTCCTCAGCGTTGGACGAGGGATTACGGAGTCTCCGGATCCTTCTATCTTGGAGGTGTGGTTTCAGTTTATTCAACATCAGCCTCTTCTTTGATGCTTATGTTTCTTAACAATAAGAATGTTATAGACCTCTTATTGTTTTATGAGTCTGTTTGAGTGTGCTTTTTTGCAGGTTAGTGTGTCATATTCTTGGTTCGGGCTCATTCAACAGTAAGAGTGTTATAGACCTCTTAATGTTTTATGAGCTTGTTTGAGTGTGCTTTTTCGCAGGTTGGAATGTCGTACTCTTGGTTCGGGCTCATTCAACAGTAAGAGTGTTATAGACCTCTTATTGTTTTATGAGCCTGTTTGAGTGTGTTTTATCGCAGGTTGGTGTGTTATATTCTTTGTTCGGGTTCATTCAACAATAAGAGTGTTATAGACCTCTTATTGTTTTTATGAGCCTGTTTGAGTGTGATTTTTCGCAGGTTGGTGTGTCTTCCTGCTGGTTCGGGCTCATTCAACAATTAGAGTGTTATAGACCTCTTCTTGTTGTTTGAGCATGATTTGGTGTGCTCCTCAGCTCTCACGGGCGGCTTTTTTTGTTTGGGCTCATCCATCAACAAGAGTTATATATACCTCTTTTGGATGTATAAGCAAATTTGGTCAGCTTCCCCGCTGGTCCTTATTCATCTGTGTTCTTCTATCGGAGTTTCATTATCTTCTTTCTCTGCTAGTTCAGTTTTCGTTTCACTAAAAATTTTTTTACCTCTTCTTATTTTCTGGTGTTGTTTTAATGTGTTTCCTACTGTTGGTTTTAGGTTGTATCAAACTTTCTCATTATTGGGGTTTAATACATATATTTAAAAAAAAAAAAAACCCATATTTTATTCAAGGAACGACACAGTTATAGACACGGATCCTGTTGACAAAAAAAAAAAAAAAAGACACGGATCGATGACCGTAGATGTAAAATAAATACAAAGCTAAAAAAACTAAAAACTAAAACCTGAAAAACTGCGCGTGAAAACTATCAAGTAAAAAAGGGCGATATATATGTATATTATAATTTCATCTCTTATTAATAAATTTATAAATATAGTATTTATTTAGATCCGTTAGGAGACAGAGAGACACTTGGCTGAGCAGACAAACAACCTAATCACTCGAACAATCGAACGAACAAACGTACATTTTTAGGCAACGACGAAGGTAATACATTTAATTCTGTGTTCTTTGTATATAATTGCTAAATCTTTAAACTTTGCTCCATTTCTTTGATTGTTTCCATTTATGTTCACATTTTCTTTACTTAATTTGTATAAATGAGTAACTTAGCTCGCATTCTTCACAAATCGCATCTAATATTCCGGTTAGTTTTATCCGTTTGATTAAAAATTTGGAAATCTGTTAAATTTTGCTTTTTTCAGGGTTTTTGAAGTGGGTTTTGAAAATTCTGGATTTTTATGAACTCTGGATTCTTCTTTGTGTTCTCTATCTGATTCTGTGAATCTTCTGGGAAATTCCTGATTTTGATGACATGGGTATTAACTAATTCTTTCAGATCCAGTAAGAAATTAGTGTTGGAAGAAGATTCTGGTGAGAAAATGGGTAGTAGCTTGAATTTCAAGAACAACAACTTAAGAAATGAGCAACCGGGAGATGGTGGCGGAGGAGGAGGGTTGACCAGACAAGGTTCAATATATTCTTTGACATTCGATGAGTTTCAGACTAGTTTAGGTAAAGATTTCGGGTCAATGAATATGGATGAATTGTTAAAGAACATATGGAGTGCTGAAGAAACACATGCCATGGCCCTGGCTGCTTCAACTAGTGGTATGACTCCACTTGCTGGTGGTCAAGAGAGCATGCAGTTGCAGAGACAAGGCTCGTTGACTCTGCCTCGAACACTTAGCCAGAAAACGGTTGATCAAGTCTGGAAAGATCTCACCAAAGTTGGAACCACAAACTTGTCTCAGGCTCATGGTCAGGCTGAGTCTCAGGCTCAGAGGCAGCAAACGTTAGGTGAAGTTACTTTGGAGGAGTTTTTGGTCCGTGCCGGTGTTGTTAGAGAGGAAGCTCAGATTGCTGCAAACAATAACGATGGTTACTTTGTTGGTAATGATTCTAACAACACNAGGCTCAGAGGCAGCAAACGTTAGGTGAAGTTACTTTGGAGGAGTTTTTGGTCCGTGCTGGTGTTGTTAGAGAGGAAGCTCAGATTGCTGCAAACAATAACGATGGTTACTTTGTTGGTAATGATTCTAACAACACGGGTTTCGCTGTGAATTTTCAGCAGCATCCTCGACGAGTTGTTGCTGGTGTGATGGGTAATCTTGGTGCAGAGACTGCAGCAGCAAATCAGTTGCAGGTTCAAGGTTCTAGTTTGCCTTTGAATGTAAATGGAGCTAGATCAACACACCAGCAACAACCAATCATGCCTAAGCAACCTGGTTTTGGTTATGGAACACAGATTAATCAGCTTAATGGTCCTGGAGATCAGTCTTTAAATAACAACATGGGTTTGGTCCAAGGCGGTGGAGCCATATGTGCGGTGTCTCCTGTTACGCCATTGTCGTCAGATGGAATAGGGAAGAGTAATGGTGATTCTTCACCGCTCTCTCCGTCTCCGTACATGTTTAACGGTGGTGTGAGGGGTAGAAAGAGCGGTGGTACAGTGGAGAAAGTTGTGGAGAGAAGGCAAAGGAGAATGATAAAGAACCGAGAATCAGCTGCAAGGTCACGGGCTCGAAAACAGGTAAACAAAACTGTTTTGAATCTCTTCATTACAGAAATGTTTTGAATCTCTTTATTACAAAACTGTTTTGAATCTCTTCATTACAAAACTGTTTTGAAACACTTCGCTTTGTAGGCTTATACCGTGGAGCTTGAAGCTGAAGTTGAAAAGTTAAAGGAAGAGAACCAAGAGTTAGAAAGAAAGCAGGTGTAAAATCTCACAAAAACCATACCTTAGGATCACATACTCTTCATAAGCTACTTTCAGTCACTAATGCGTGTTTTTTCTACAGGCAAAGATTTTAGAAATGAAAAAGAATCAGGTAATAATTTCCATTCCATTTCCTCACTAAGCTCATAGATTACAAAACTAAGTTGTTTTTGTAAAACAGGAGATGGAGATTATGAAACTTCAAGGAGGTCCAAAGAATAAGCTAAGGAGGACAGAATCAGGACCTTGGTGAATCATTGCTTCTTCTTTTGGTCATACATTGTTTTCTGTACATAAAATAATCATCCCACTTTAGGTTTTTTTTTTTTATTTTGTTTATAAATACTGGATTAGAGAATACTTTTCATCAGTTATCTCTCTTTTTTTTTTTTAAACTCAAAATGTATGTTCATTCATAACCAATTTTACAAGGGTTGATTAAACTACATCAATCAGCTGATATGAAACTTAAAACAAAACTAAAGATAGGATTCCAACTCGTTTTCATCATTGTGATGATTTAGACTTCTAAAATTAAGGGCCAGTGTCTCTTGAAAGTTCATTTTATCGATTCGAATTCAATAGTTTATACGAGAACATACTATCAATCAAATAACTTCCTTAATCTTATGATTGATTCTCGTAGGGGAGGTAAAAGCTGTTAAAACCAACTGAACCATGATAACCAGAGCTTTATGGAAAGAATGAAGCATGAACATACAAAATCAACCGATTCTTAACATGCAAACTTTACCAAAAAAAGGAATAAAATATCCAAACCCTGAGCACGTAACAATCCTAACTGAACCTAAGATACCCACAAAACTGTTGCATCGCCGAGCAAGAGAAAAGCTAGCTATGGCGAGCAAGGGATCAGAGCAAACCATGAACATAGAAGAGTTAAAAGAAGCGACTGGATCATACCGAAGCCTCTGCATGCCCCAACAGAGGATGTTGAAGAAGACGGAGGATAGATACTTGAAGGGGAAAACCGAGAAAAAAACCGTCTGATTCCAAGTTCGGTCCGAGGAGAACCAAAGCCACCGTAGCCAAAGCAGAAGAGCGACCGATGCCGGAGCCGAAAAGTCATCGACCATTGGAGCTAGAGATCTACACGGCCGGAGGGAACAAGGGAGATTAACGCCTGAACTAACTACGAGCTACTAGTAGAAGAGAGGAAAACTATTGTACACAAGAGAGTAGAAGAGATGGTCCTTCCGCCGACGCCATAGAAACCGTCGACCGAGGAGGAAAGCATGTACACAGGGCAACGACTTCTGAGAAATCGAAAAGAGAGAAGAGAGATAGAGTTTTTAGGTTTTTTTCAGTTTATCTCTTTAAGATATTTGATTTCACTCTTACTTTATTTGTAATCTCTCTCAAGTATTATTTGTAATATTTCTCATTCTTGTGTTTGTTCTTCTTTAAAGAAATAAAATCTTTAGAGAGATATGAATAGTAAAATTTGATTGAGATTAATAACAATTTCCATTTTTTTTGTTTGGTGATTGCCAAACAATAACCATCGTGTGTGTTTATATATAGTAGACATTATGAACGATCTTATAATAATAAACAAATCATCTCATCTTTTTACATTACTGATACAAACGAATATAGGAATTGAATTTCTTGATAACACCAATCAATAGAGAATCCAATGTTCATGAAAACAACGAATTCTCATTCACCTTTCACGAATCAATACAATTCTGTGAAGAGGATGAACAACGAACTAAATGTCTCAAAGACGATTACAAAATTTCACATAAAATCGAAAATGAGCTAAAAGAGGAGTTTATAAGCAAAACTTTATGTTATTTCTGTTTGCAATCTCAGCCGTTGATCTCCTTTTAATCTGCACCATCCGATCATGCGTCTGTTATTGCCGTTATTGATTGATTAATAACCAATCCCTGAGCTCCATGTGTCGTTCGTCTTCCTTAAGCTGAGAACTATATCAAATCCTCCCCTTTCGAACAACCGGGACCTCACGGTTGAAACTCCGAAAACCTCCTCTGAATATCATAGAAGTACTCCCAAGTAGTTTCAGATTCATCCATGTGTGTCCATTTGATTAAGAGTTGGGTCGCTGCAATTCCCCTTCGTTGGACCATACGCCTTTGCAACACTCTCTCAGGTTCATTGTGTAAAGCATCAGGAACCTCGTTTGGAAAGTTGGTGCTCACAGACACATCTCCCACTCGAATCTTCAGCTGAGAGACATGAAACACTGGATGCACCGATGAATGTGCTGGCAATTCGATCCGATATGCGACTTTCCCACACTTTGCAAGGACCTCATAAGGGGCAAAATACTTTGGTGAGAGTTTCTGGTTGGACCTTTTGACGACTGAACCTTGTCTGAATGGTTGGAGTTTAACATAGACCAAGTCTCCTATTCAAAAGATCTATCTGACCTTCTTCGATTAGCGACCTGTTCCATTCGATGTTGTGCCCATTGTAGGTGGAAACGCAAGATCAACAACATATTCTTGCGTTCCTGTAAGCTACGAGCTACCACAACAACTTTTGATTTGCCTGGAACATAAGGAAATTGATGAGGTGGTTGCTGACCATAGACTGCTTCAAAAGGAATCATCCTAGTTGCTGTATGATAGCTAGTATTGTACCAATACTCAGCTAAGGGCAGCCACTTACTCCACAAGAATGGTCTGTAGCTACACATGCAACGAAGATACGTTTCGAGGCATCTATTCACCACCTCTGTTTGACCGTCACTTTGGGGATGATACGCTGTAGAGTAGTTCAACGATGTACCCTGCAGAGAAAAGAATTCTCGCCAAAACTCACTGAGAAAGATGCTATCTCGATCACTGACTATGGAGCTTGGAAATCCATGTAATTTGAACACATTGTCCAAGAAAGCTTGAGCCATAGAAGCAACGTTATAAGGATGATTGAGAGCAATGAAGTGAGCAGCCTTTGTTAATCGATCCACTACAACATAGATCATTAATTTCCCATAAGAAACCGGAAGGCCTTCGATGAAGTCCATAGAAATGTCGCACCAAATAGCATAAGGGATTGGGAGTGTTTGTATCAAACCAGGAGATGCAGATGTGTCGTATTTGCACCTTTGACAAGTATCACAACTTCGTATAAAGCTTGCAATGTCTTTAGTCATGCCTCTCCAATAAAAGATACTTTTTATCCTCTGGTTTGTTGCATCTCTTCCTCAGTGACCCCCAACTCCGGAGCTATGAAGCCAATCCATCAACTGAGTTCGTATACTTATAATTGCAGGGATCACAATTTAGCCTTTCCGACGCAGAAGCCCACGAGACCACGTGTATTGGTTATGTGTGGTTGGTGACTGTTGTATCTCCTCTATTAGTGTCTTCATAGTTGTATCAGTGTTATAACCAGCTTTAATTGTGGCTAATAAATCGCTCTCCACCACCGATAGAGCCATGTGCAAGACCTCAGACCCATCAACCCTTGACAATGCATCTGCGACTAAGTTCTCTTTACCTTCCCGGTATTGAATTTCATAGTCAAACTCCAACAGCTTTGGGAGCCACTGTTGTTGAATAGGCGTATTTAAACGCTGCTCCAATAGGTACTTTAAACTCCTTTGGTCAGTTTTGATAATGAAATGTCCTTGCAACAAGTAATGCCTCCATTTTTGTACTGCAAAAACTACTGCCAAGAGTTCCTTTCATATATAGAAAGGAGTAATTGTTTACCTTGCAAATGTCGACTGATGAAAGCTAATGGGTGGCCATCTTGCATCAGAACTGCGCCAATACCATTACCACTTGCATCTGTTTCGACCACATACTGCCTATCAAAGCGGGGTAGAGCTAAAACAGGTGATGTGCATAATGCCACTTTCAATGCCTCAAAATCCAACTGTGCTTATGAATCCCAGTTGAAAGCGTCCTTCTTAGTCAAGATAGTCAATGGCTTTGCGATGCTCCAAACCCCTTTACAAAACGCTTGTAGTAGTTAGCCAGTCCCAGGAATCCCCTTAGTTGTTTCAAGTTAGTAGGACTTGGCCATTCTTGGATTGCTTTAACTTTTGCTGGATCAGTCGAAACACCCTCCTTTGTAATGAAATGTCCCAAGTATTCGACCCTTTTTGTCCCAAAGGCACACTTCTCACGTTTAGCAAACAACTGGTGAGTTCTCATCAATTGAAATACTGTCTTCAAATGTATAATATGCAGTTCCATTGACTCACTGTAAATGAGTATATCGTCGAAAAAAATCAAGACGAATTTCCTCAACCATTCCTTAAACACATCATTCATCAACCCTTGGAACGTTGCAGGTGCATTAGTTAACCCAAAGGGCATCACTCTATACTCATAATGTCCCGCATTAGTTTAAAAAGTTGTCTTGTGGACATTTGCAAGGTCCATTCTCACTTGATGATATCCTGCCCGAAGATCTATCTTGGAAAAGATCACTGCACCACCCAACTCATCCATTTATCTTCAATTAGAGGTATAAGAAACCTATTCTTTACTGTCATAGCACTCAACCCTCTGTAATCAACACATAACCTCCAGGAACCATCTTTTTTCTTGACCAAAACTACTGGTGAAGAGAAAGCCCTTGAACTCGGCTGAACTGTACCATTATCTAACAATGTCTTCACCGTACTGTTTATTTCATTCTTCTGAGTGACTGAATATCTATAGGGACGCAAATTGATAGGATTGGCTCCCTCCAGCAATTGAATTTTATGATCATGATACTGTCGAAAAGGTGGCAAAGTTTCTGGCTCTTCAAAAATGTCAGAGAATTCATTCAGCAACTTCTCTAGTTTGGGATGGACTGGTTCCACTTCTGTTGCAGCCATTTCCCATATCTGCGGTCCGCAATCTCCCTCTTCGTTTGCTAAGCATAACATGGACAATTCAGCTCCCTCTGAAGCCTTATTTATGCTTGTAGCTTTAACAGTCTGCACTGATCCCTGTGTCATACCCCGTAACACCACTTTCCTTAATCCTACCATAAACTTCATGGTAAGTTTATTAAAGTCCCAAGTTATAGCTCCTAAGGTCTGGAGCCACTGGACCCCCAATACAGCATCACACCCTTGCAAAGGTATGACCATAAAGTCAGCTGCAAGAGACGCATCCTGGAAATCCCATGACAATTGTTCCACTGTTGCTTCTACTGTCAATTTATTGCCATCCGCCACTCTTACTTTGGCATTAAAACCATTATGTAATTCGCATCCCAACTTAACAGCCACCTGTGAATCCAAAAAATTGTGTGTACTACCGGAATCAATCAAGAAGAACAAGGATCTTTTCTTGTACAACCCTTTCACTCTCATTGTACTATAGTTAGATATTCCTGCGATGGCGTTGACTGAAATTTGAGCAATCACCCCTTGAGTCTCTATGTTCTCTTCATCTGTCTCAGCCTCAACTTGCTCATTGCCTTCATCCATTTCTAACCAATAGAGCTGTGTTTTCTTGTGAACCTTAAAGTGATCCGGCGTATATTTTTCGTCACAGTGGTAACATAACCCTTTGGCTTTCCTTTCAGCCATTTCCTCCCTTGTGAGAAACTTTTTGGGTTGATATTGTGCCTTCTCAACCTCTGGAGTCTTTTTAAATGGCACAAATTGCTTCTGATTTCGCACTGTCGAGTTCCAAGGAGCTGATATCTTCGGAGGAGGATGTGCAGTTTCGTATAACCTCCCCAGCATCAAACAATCTTTAATTGTCAAAGGGTGAAACATTCGAATGTGCATTCGAGTCTCTAAACACAGACCAGTCAAATAGTGACTCACCAAATACGATTCAAGCATACTCACTCTCGTCCTGATGTTTTCGAACTTAGCATGATAACGCACAATACCATCATCTTCCTGTAGTTCTTTCAACTCTGCAATCGGATCATCGAGAACTACTTCGAAACGTTCTTTCACCAACACCTTGTACGATTCCCAATCTTGCAAAGCGCGTACTCCCTCATCGGTTTGAGTCAGAGATCGATGCCAATCAGCCGCATCATCATCCAAGTGGATCGAAATATATGGAACCATTAGATCCTCAGGTGTTCGATCAATCGCAAAGAACTGTTCTACCTTAAAGATCCATTCAACTAACTTCTCACCATTGAATCTAGGCCCAAATAGTTTCTATAATTCGGATCGCTTCGTCTCTCTGAAGCCTTGCTTTTGATGGGCCGAATCAAATCTTGGGCCGGTTCTTGATCTGGTGCGTAGTCCGGTACCAACATCAACTGACTCCTTGAAATCATGGTTGGTGCGGTTGTTTGAAACACTTCTTGTCTTTCCTTACGTCAATATATTGGACCATGAATCATCTTCGTTAGGCTCATGTACTAGAATAGGTTTTCATTGGTTGTAGATATTATATTTCGGAAGTTTTGGATTTTAGGTGTTTTTTGTTTCTTTCCTTATACTTTGTGAAGTTGTTCGATTTTCAAGATTGTCTTTTCATCATTCAATTTCAAGTTATGGAGAAATTCTTATTTACGCCGACTTAATTTTTTGGATGTTTACCTCAACATTTTANACTTTGTGAAGTTGTTCGATTTTCAAGATTGTCTTTTCATCATTCAATTTCAAGTTATTGAGAAATTCTTATTTACGCCGACTTAATTTTTTGGATGTTTACCTCAACATTTTATTTTATCAGGTTTTAAGATAACAAACAAAAAAATTTGTAAGAGGGTCAGAACCCTACAATAACCATTTAGATTTTGGTTATTCACTTTATGCATTCAATTCATCCTAATTTACATTGATAAATAACATAATTTCCTCTTTTTTTATGACAAAGTTATTTGTATGATAATGTCTTTCGTTTATACATGAATTATCCTATTTCGAGTCTTATTTATTATTTTTATTTATTAAAAATTTAGCTAATATACTAAATTATAACCGATGGTGGTTGACAAAAAAATAACCTAGGGAGAATGATTCTTGTCTTGCATCTTGGTTTACTCTTAGATCGATTTTCATATTATTCTTGGTCTTACAGAGAATGATTCTTGTCTTGCATATTTTATCATCTATTACTCTTAGTTTATGTTGTTGTTGATCGGAACTAATACTGAGCTGCATCTTTAGGAGAATCGAGAAGAAGACATCGATGAGAGCGGGTGAACATTAGGAGAGGTGATGGGAATCTGTTCCAAGGTCAAATCTTCTTAAATGGGGTCGCATTCAAAGAGGCGGTTATTGATTATGCGCTAAAGACTGGACGAAATATCAAACAATACAGGTACGACAAGAACAAGTTAGGTTATATTTGTGTTGGAAATGGATGTGAATGGCGCATTTACTGCTCAGTTTCGGGAGGTAGTGAAAAATGGCAAGTTAAAGTGTTCAAAAATGTTCATTCATGTGTCCCTAATGGCGAGTGTGAGATGTTGAAGGTGCCTGTGATAGCTAGGTTGTCTATTGATAAGATTATAGAGGAACCAAAGTATTTCATGCCTATGAAAATCGAAGAACTGATAATGGAAAAGTGAAAAATTAGTGTATCTAGGCTCCAATGCCAAGCCGCTAGGAGAAATGCCTTGAAGTGGATAGATAGAGAATATGATGAGCAATTCAAACGCCTTAGAGATTACGAGGCTGAAATAATGGTGTCAAACCTGGGGTCAACGGTCGAGATTCATACTATTTTGAATGGAGAAGGGTTAGACACATTCGATAGATTCTATGTTTGCTTTGATTTTCTTCGTAAGACATGGAAAGAGACTTGTATGCCACTCATAGGTGTTGATGGTTGCCACTTAAGAGGCAAGATGAAGGGACAATTTTTGGTAGCTTTAGGTTGGGATGCAGATAATGTTATTTACCCGATTGCTTGGGTTGTGGTTCAAGTAGAGAACACGCCAAATTGGCTCTGGTTCATGCAAAAGATTAAGGCCGACTTGTTTCTAGGGGATGGCGAAGGATTTGTATTGATTTCAGATCGTCAAAAGGTTATATTACTGATATACCCGGTTTTTATCGCTATTTTAACCCCGTATTTTCCTTGGTTTTATATGTTTTCGGTCATTTTAGATTCTTTTAGGATTGCATTTTGGTACATATTGCATTTCCAGGTGTTTCGGAAGACCGTGCAAGAACCGGGTATGGAAAGGGCTGGAACCGGTCAACTCTGAGAGTCAACCAGTGCAATATCGGGCAGAAGGAATGAAGTATCGGGCAAGCCATGGCCGATACTAGAATATCAGCCGATACATATCCAATATCGACCGATACAGATCTGTATCGGGCAAGCCCCGGCCGGTACGCCAATATCGGCCGATGCAGATCTGTACCGGGCTGGTCCTGACCGATATTCCCATCTGAAATTGCCCATAGATGTTTGCCTATAAATAGTCTCTTCATTTCTCATTTATAAGGGAGTTTTGAGAAGTTTTTAGAGAAGTTTGAGACATGTTTTAGTGGAGACTCTCTCCTTCGGGTTTTGCCTTTTTGGTGAAACTCTAGTTTTAAGTTTGTAATCAGTTTTTAAGTTT
>OVAO01000614.1:0-19708 GCA_900406285.1 Biscutella auriculata | reverse complement strand
TTAAATATTTTATTTATATATTAGTTAGTTAGAGATGTTTAATTTAAATCATCCTAGAAAATAGTCCAATATAACTTTTTAAGTAGATAAACTCTACTTTAATAGTATAGATGGTTCGTATTAATCATCTTATCATATTTTATTTTTAGAATTTCGTTCTTCCATCCGCTTATCCTATTAATCTATAGAATTAGTTTAATTTCTTAAGAAATATATATAGACTTTTAATATATATATACTAGAGATTCCTCAGTGCTATGCGCATAAACCTATTTTTTTTTAATTTTAATTAAATAAATGTTTTACTATAGTTTTATGTTATAATTAGAACATGATTTCATATTATTATATTTTAAATGTGTATTTCAGTTAGAATATAATTTAATCGATATATATTATATTTATTTAATTCAAGATTTTTGAAGTTTAAATTATCAAAACTATTTTTATAGAATTTAAAAAAACTCAAAATTTTACGGTTTAGATTTAATATGATAAATTTGATGTATATAATAGTTTGAAGTTTAAGATTTTAAAATGATATTTTTTTGTAAAGAATTTTTCTACTTTTTTTTTAGATCAGATGAGCAAGATCTCCACTCAATTTTAAAAACCAAGTTCCCAATCAAAAATTTATAGGTGAATTTGAACGTTAACTACGAAACATGTTATAATCTCTACAATGTTCATTAACCTAGTTGCCAAACAAATTATTGAAAATATAAATATAATACCCATTATTAACTTGCTCCAAATAACCAACACAATATCTACGAAAAATGAGTCATTTTAGTATTTGTTATCATTATTTTTAATCAATTAATATCTTAATTAAATATATTTCACCTTATCCTATGATATCTGAAAATAATTTCATCACGTATATATTATTTTTGATAGAAATTACTTTTAACATAACATATCTCATGGTTGAAGTTTATTGTTGTATTTTAAGGATCATTGACGTTATAACTTTAAATCGAGTAATCATATATAAATATGATAGAAAAAATTAATGATTTAAATCTTTATTGTTTATAAAGAAGGGAGAAAGTCATTATGTTATATGCTGAGATGAGAATGAAAATCTAACTAAATAGTTAAAATAAAACAAAGAATTGATAAAGAATATAAATAGGTTTACAACATTATTTTACGTAAGGTTGAATCAAACTAAATCTGAAATCAAATCAATATAAATTTATTCATGAATGAACTTATTTTGTAAAACCAAAGATACTCAAACTCGAATAACCTAAATCAAATTGATATATAGTGATTTTGAATAAATATAGTTAAAAAAAAATATAGAGTTCTGAATAATCAGGACCGGATAATTTGTCAAATTACTTTTATTTAAGGTATGAATCTGTGGTTATACCCAGAAAAAGGATTAGACCGCATTAAACTGAGACTGGTACACGAAGACCATCATAGCTGAACTGGACATCGAGACCTTCTACTTCCATGAGTTTCTCCGGTTCTTCGATCACCTTCTCGTGGTCCATCAAATGCATCATTCCTGTAAAAGGTGTTCTTTTTTGGTAATATTAAAATTGATTTAACACCCACAAGTTTGCAAAAGCTACAAATTGGAAGTAGAATTTAGAACGTAACTCATACGCTTTCGGGTACATGTTATGTTGTCCAGTTTACCAACATTTTTCTTTTGTATCAGTGAAAAAGAAACGCAGAACACCTTTTGTTTCTCTCTTCTTCTCTCACTTCACTTGAGAACTAAAAGAATGTCCATTTTTCTAATAATTAACCGGCATTACGATTCAACCTAGAACCAATCCTAACAAAGATGTTAATTCGAAAAGCAAGAGAATGTCTTTGCCCCTACCTAACCTGATTCACGGTTAGTTCCTCCTTGTAAGATTCAAAGTTGAGTTGCTTTCGACTAATGTTGGTATAGATCTCGCGAATAACTATCTCGAAAGTGATCTCTACGTTGGTCGAATCCAGCGCGAATATCTCCATGAAAAACAAACCTTCAGACTCTACAAGGCTTTTGCGTTCCTCAATATTCACCGCTCTTATGCTCTTGAGATCACAATTTTACCAGTGAGCATTTTTGCTATTGTTGTATTATAATGAGCTAGAGCAAGATTCATCTTATTACTTTTCAAACTAATTTAAGATCCCAAACATTAAACAATCAGAAGCTTAGTAGAGTTGCAAAGATGTAGAATTTTATATCTGTAGTATGTAACATGTGAGAAATAATCATTTATTTTATTCCTGAAATGAAGATAATTTTGGCTCTACTTTGAATCAAACTCGTGATGAAGTCATTACAAAACTTCAGGTCTAAAAGTCCTGACCATTAACATCAATATCACTATGATTCTTTCCTAAAATTCACGCTTAAGTAAATCCATATCCAATTAATCGCAATCAACCCTCAATTTGCAGATCTAACTTAAATTGAGATTTCCATTCAAATCACATAAGAAGCAACAAAGAGTAAATGAGCAAGAAAAAAATTGAATAGAGATTGAACTAGTGTTGAGCTCATGGAGACAATAATCGATGTTTTTGAAGGTGTGTACCGAGGTCGTCGACGACTGCTCCAACAGCGCTACGGTAATATGCAGATGTGACGGCGCATAAGCGTTCTTGAGCGGAGGTATCCCAAACCTGAGCCTTGCTGTTTCTAATTATGCTCTAAGTCTTTTTGTTGTTATTTATGCTCTGAGTTAGAAATATGTTCTCGTTTCTAGCCTTTGAATGAGATTGTAGCCCACGTAGATGATGACCATCTGATTCTAAGCCTACAAAAGAAAATTCCAAACTCAAGAATTCAAGCTCTACGTCATTAGTTTGCATATTTTATTTTATAAACGTATAATATAAGAGATAAAAAATGTTTTAGGATGAGCAGTATCTCCATCATCGATTTGCTCTCTTGGAGACGGTGCTAGTCGTAGAATTCTTCATAGGAAAACAATATCGAATCTCAAAGGTTTGTGATTTTATAAATAGAACGACCGCTTTGGATTTGTCAACTTGAATTTATATAAAAAAACGATTCGTACCACACTTTTAGCTTTATAATGTAAATATCCAGAACATCTTAACTTAAATGCGAGAAAAAATATATTTACAAAATTTCATCCTCCTAATAACTGTAGTTATCAAAAAATTATATGTACTTCACTTGAATAACCGTCATATTAATTTCATCCACATCCCAAAAGAAAATGTCATATCGCAAATATATTAATCCAAGCAACTCATGAATTTACGTATAGCTCATATTCCTCGAAATGACATAGTCAAGGTTTATCCTCTTTCACTATGTAACTTCTACAATTAACTTTTTTTTTTGCATGAGAGAAATCTTTAGTTTACGTCCATCGTTGTCGTAATTTACATGATTAAAATCAAACTGTCAGGTACTTCTATCTATATGTTGTTAACCTTTTTATTATCTTTTACTAATATCAATCATCATTACTAAAAGTAAATATGATTTTAAAATTATGGTTTAAAAGGTCACAATAACTTCAAATAACTCTACATTTGTAATTGACCCCTATTAATATATCACTACTAATCATAGTGGCATGAAAGGGCACACCGACTTCAAAGCTTTCTAAATTTATTATTCTTGGAAGGTAACTTAAACTTATTAATGGCACTCAGCAAAACAATAATCACATGATAATAATCACTAATTTACTTTCATCGTCTACTGTTTAAATTCCATATGTCATCCCATTTTCTTTATTGTCTATTAACCATTCTTAATCATAATTACTCAAAAAGTTAATAAGGCTATTAGTGGTTTCAAGAGTTACAGAGTCTCTTGAGATCACCTACATTAGTAACTCACATCTAACATATAATTTCAAATTAATAACAACACTAAAACAAAACATTTACCACATCTCTCACCTTTGCCTATATAAAGAAACAACAAACGCAACCTAATCAAATCTTTGTCATCCCAAAGATTTGGAGATTCCACGTAAGTATGAAATAATCAATCCTCATTTTTGTTTCATATAGTTTCTATGTATTACAAATAAGTAAATACTACTTATTTGATGCCAAATTTTCTAGGAAGCCAAAACTAAACATGGATGCAACCGACCACCAAGGACCTCTCTCAATCCTGATTCATAAACTAGCTCTTGGTAACACCATGCACTCCATCCTTGTAAAACTAATGAGATCATGGGCGGGGAGGAATTTCAAACGTGAGGACGAGCTAATCAATTTGGAATTACTTATACTAGATGAGCAGGTAATGCAAAATTCGCTAGCATTTAAAACCTTTTTCATCCTACCTTTCTAAATTCATTATTTTAGTTGATATCAATTTTGGTTATTTGATTGATGAGTTCAAAATTTGTAGAAGTTTCCAGCTTTTCATCTTCTCCAAGAAGATTAACATCTTTATTCAAATGCATTTTTAGTTCTTATAATCCTGATTGTAGTTTCGTAGCTTATAAGCATCTGATTTGGATAATTGCAAAATCAAAGGAGAAGACTATCCTCACACTTTCGATGCAAGAGTAAGTGATTTAGTACAATCATTGTTCTTTGTACTAAACTTAATTTATGCTTATTACAATATGTATGATGTCTTAAAGGAAAACCACTATTCGAGTCACCATTTGAGGGTAATCAATCATCTGACTTTTGACGTCTTTACAATATTTCTGCACCGAACATGATGATCATTGTTTGTACATCCCTAAATCCAAACTTTTTGCGGGTAATGACGTTTCCAAAAAATATTTCTACCATTATGTGCCTCAAAATTTTAAAGTATTGGGTACACACTTAGGCTTGCTATTATACATGTATATTATACTTGAATTCATCCAAATCCAGCCATTTCTACCTCGACAACAACCTCCTAGTCGCCAGAGACTTCGTAATTACGTATGTTTTAGATAACTATTTAGTAACTCCAAATAATATAGTTTAATTATATAATTTCGAGAACAAACTAATATATTAATTCCTTGAAATTATATGTTAGGATGAGGTTAGTTGGAAACTGTGGACTGCCTACCCTCACCAACCCCAATGGTTCCAACAACAAAATATAGACATGAAATGTTCTAACCATCATACAATACATTAGTGATGGATGTCAAGAGTTATAAGTACTCAAACCATAGTAAATGAAATGATGTTATCCCTGTTTGCCTAACAATGTTCATTCTTGTGATGTAGGAGAATAAAGTCATTTGTTGTGCCAAAATTGTGGAATCTCAACTCGAAATGGTTGAAATTATGTGTCTTGCACGAAATGCTAAAAAACTAGGACGTTCAACAACAACATTTGTTTGTGACGCTTGTAGCAATGAAAATGCTATTGGAGTTGTCAACTAACTCCATTGGCTAGCAATGTATATATATATATTATTCAAAATCATAATGAAATACTTTAAACTAGGTTTCAAATTGAGCTGCTAATTGATGATGGAACTGAGAGTACAAGTTTTGTCATTTTCATAGTTTTTCATTTCCAATAACTTTACGGTCAAAATATTACTACTACATTCATATGACATAGAGTTAGACATTTCGCTCCAAATCCTCTTAAAATGATCTACCTCTTGGTAAGTAAAAGCCAAACATTACTTCAGAGCACACTGGAGAGATTAATAATATATGAAAATTTTGTAGATCAGATTGGAAATAGTTAGAGTCACAATGTAGGATTTGAAAAATAATTGATTTATTGTTCCGCTATTTATATCTCATTATTCACAAACCTTACAGATAATAAGCAATAATAGTCATGACGTAAAATTTTCTGCATCATATACCTTAACAAATTATAACAATACTAGTTATTATATTAATCAAGATTCAGTAATAATCTCTGATTAACCGTTATATCGTATTAATCTTTGATTAATCCTCTTAAAACGATATACCTCTTGTCGACCACTCAAGTCTCAGATAACCAAACATTACTACTATCATTATTGAATAATATGATCATTATTATTAGCTTTTGCAAAATAATTTACTACAAGTAAAGCCTTTTCATTGCCTATAAACGCCTTTATCCAAATATAACTGTAGCATATGTACGCCTTCTCACCTTCCTTTTTCTTTCTCACTTAATAATCTTCTGACTCTCAATACTCCTTATTTTTTCAGCTTCCTTAACATCCAACGATCCACTCCCACGTTCATATCTTCTCCCTCTCTAGTTTTCCTTTTGTTTATGGGTGTTATGCAATTACATAATTCACTCTACTATCCTTTATTTTTCAGGTTACATAAATAAGAATAAAAAGGGAATGACAATTGTTTTCTACATCTTTACATCATAATCCTTCCTTTATTACCTTTAATTTTGCATTTTTCTATGTTTACAACAATTCAAAGTAATTTCTCCCACTCACATTTTGTTCATCCCAACAGAGTTCACTACACACAACAAAAATAGAGCAAATGACTAGAATAACATAGAAAAGTTGGAATGTTACTAGAATAATATACATCTTTCAAAAATTACTAGAGTGTTTTTTGCACCCTAGTAAATTACAAAAGACACCCTCGCTTATATTTAATTAATCAATCCACGTCACTAGGAGCTGAGTTATGTTACATAGGCGATTGAGTTAGTTGTAATTAACAAATTCACGTCACTAAATCGTATGCCACGTGTAAACTGTGGCTGAGTTATATATTAAATACATGGCTGAGTTTAATTTGGTTAACAAATCAACTGTTTTCGTAACCGTATAATTAAGAAGAAATCTACACGCAATTAATTATTTCTCAGTAAAAACACTGTTTGCCACTCTAGTAAGTCATTTCTCCGAAATCTTCATCTTCTCCGAAATCGTCTTCGTCTCTGAAATCTCTCAAACACTCTAGTAAGTCATTTCTCCGAAATCGTCATCTTCTCCGATATCATCTTTGTCGTATTCTCCGGTAAGTTGAGACTGTGTTTGATTTATGTTAAGGCCTAGTTTGATTTCTGTTGCGACTGAGTTTGATTCTCTTGCGATTGAGTTTGATTTATGTTTTGGCTGAGTATTATTTATATCTTGGTTGGCTTGTATATTATGTAAAGGCTGATGTAGTTTTTATAGCGGCTGTGCAATACACGATGTTGTGGCTGAAACTAACTTAGGGTTTAGGGCTGAGTTAGTTTATGTAGCGGCTGGATTAGTTTTATGTTTCGCCTGAATTTGATTTACTTTAGGGTTTAGGCCTGATTTATTAACTATTTTATGGCTGAGTTATGTTTCCAATTGTGGCTGGATTAGTTGTGTATTAGCTGATTTATAATTGTTTTTATGATCAGATGGATGTCTCTCTAGTCTCCGAATACCAAAAACGGGATTTTCCTCCAAGACTTTACCGTGAAGGGGTTCCTAATCTGGAAAATAAACAGTTTAATCACTATACGCGTAAGGGAGACCTCCAAATGATTAAAGAAGCAATAGGCAACGATGTGTGGGAAACACTGAAGCAGTTACCTGTTGGAATCATTGCTAAGATTGCTGATAACAAAATGATTTGATCTAGTAAGATCGTACGTTACCTACTATGCAGACTGCTTTATGTACACAAGAAGGAGATTTGGAGTATCGTTCATGATCAACCCATCAGGTTTGGATTAAAGGAATTTCATGATATAACTGGGATAAAGACAGACCCACTGCCAATGGAAAGGTTTGAACCCGAGCAATACTCAGATTTTCGGAAAGAGTTGAAAGTGGAGCTTGGGCACATACCCAAATTCAATGAATTGAGGGAGACATTACAGGTAGGTCATGTATGAAGTAGAGAAAAACGAAAATGGTTGGGCCTTTTAGCTCTGCAAGCCACGAGTGTTCACGCAGTGCATGCAAATTCTCGGATATCCTTCGAATTCTCGGATACCCTTTGAAAGTGCAAAAAGATTATTCGACGATGAGGCCATGACGTCATATCCATGGGGTTGTTCTGCTTTCAAAAATTTTGTTGACTTTATCAAGTCATTGGCTCCCTCAGGTAATTCATACCACGTCAACAGCTTGATGTATGTGTTATTGGCTTGGGCGTATGAATCCGTCACTTGCTTTGGAGAGCGATTTGGGGGGGGGAGTGAGAAATGTCTCAGAGAACATTCCGCTTCTTTGAATGGGTGGAAACCGTATACATGCAGCTTTTGACGCTGTCCTCTTGGACGAGCTCACAGGTCATTGCAAGGTAATGTTTCATACTAATTTATCTAGTTTTAATTTTCTTCGTAGCTGAGTTACGAGGTATTGACAACTATGTTATGAGGTTTTGAAGGCTGAGTTATAATGTTTTGTTTACTTTATGGCTGAGTTTGCTTTACTTTGAAGGCTAAGTTATATAATGTTTATTATTTGATGGGTGAGCTTTTTCACTTTGAAGGCTGAGTTACAAATTATTCTGTGCAGGTGCGCGTGAGGAATGCGGTGATAAAGGATTCTTTACAAGAGTTGTTTCCTCAGTCGCCGGAAGAAGAAGATGACCCAAGACTTGTCAACTTGATAACGCACATACATGCAAGTCAGTTTGTTACAGGTTTTTGGGATGTTCATACCAAAGAAAACAAGAAAAGAGCAACTGCTGGAATTTCGGGTGAGCCTGAGCTACCATCAAAGAAGAAGAAGAAACGAGAGGTTATGACTAACATAGTTGCGATACTGCAAGAAATGAGAAAAAATATTGCCGAACAGGATGATAGATCTGCTGGTTTAGAGCAGAACATGTATGGTATATTGGCTGATATGCACCAGAAGATGTATCAGAAGATAAATGATAAATTTTCTAATATGGAGAAGAATATTGGTCGAGTAGTTGTAGAAGTAGTCGATATGCGTATGAAAGATCATCTGGGAATGAGTGAAAGAGCTGAAAGTCCCGGAGACCCCTCAAAAATCCAAAATCCCCTAGCTTTAGCATTCCCCTCGCCGCTACCACTGACAAAGTCTGTTAGTAGTCCAGACGCAGCTAGGGCCCCTCTTAAAGGTGAAGTGGGGGATAATAAACAGATTTCTGGGTAGGGGAAAAAAAGGTTCAACGAAGCAGGATTTGTATACGGAGCTTGGTAATGGTATTGATGATTCTCCTGTTGATGATTCTCCTGATTTTGTTTGTCATGGTGTTTCTCCTGGTAAGAAACAAGCACCCGCCACGAAGACTCTGACAACGAGGCAACTGAAGCCTGTGGTAGCAAAGCCTCTGACAACGAGGCAACAAAAGCTGAATGCTGAGTGACATGAGATGTACGAGGCTTAGTTAAATCAGAAAGAGGCGGATTTAACGGATATACTAGCCGTGGTAATAAAAAAGCCGTTAAACCAGCTGCTGCCAACAAGAGGGGACAAAAGAAGATAGAGCAGGAAGAGGCCACTAAGGTAAACAAATGTAATCACAGTCTCGAGTCTGAAGGACAATTCAATTCGGGATGTGAGTGACAATGTTGTAGCCATGACTAATAAATCAACCATTAAACTAGCTGCTACCAACGAGAGGGGAAAGAAGAAAACAAAGCAGGAAGAGGCCGCTGAGGTAAAGATGAATGTAGTCATAGTCCCGAGTCTGGAGGACAATTCGATTCGGGATGTGACTGACGATGTTGAGGCGGATATGAACAAAACATTGACGGAGTCTGATGTGGATGAGGAAGACAATCGAGGTTTGCAATGATGAAAGCTTATCGGGAGGGCTATGGCCCCAAAAACTCAGTTTTTTCGTAGAAGAATATTACACCTTCACCAGCGGTATATGATCCTCTATAAGAAGTTGATGCGGAGAAAATGGTTAAATTCAAGGATTACATGAACCCACCATTGAAAAAAGAGTCCACCCATGATAGTGCGTTCTTCAGTGTCCTCGTTGTCGAAAGAAAGGACTGCCCAGATGGACCTCAGGGACAATATGGATGGCTGAACGATGATGTAAGTATACTTCACGGTTGAGTTACATTTTGCAATGATGATTGATTTATTTAATATGTGACGGCTGTGTTATGATATTTTACTTTTTTCCAGCACATTGCGGCGTATATTAGACTCCTCATCATAAAGTCCAAGCAAAAACCAACACCATCCTGGTTTGAGCGCATTGCGTTCGTTGATGGTTCGTTCCAAAGCCACTGGTTCTACGGCTACGATCAGTTCATTATGAAACCGAAAACCTTCAAATTCTCCACAGGGTATCCAGAATTGGTAAACGGCAAGATGCCACCAGGACTAGAGACGAACAAGATGTGGGCGAGAGATGTGGACCAACTCTACGGGGTAATCAATGTTGTAGGCTGTCATTAGGTAGTGTATCACGTTGACCTTTCGAAAGAGATGATTGATGTCTACGATTCATTCATCAAACACGTAACACCCGAGAGTGAGCAGAGAGTTAGAGATGCATGTAGACCGCTATTGCATACGATTGCATGGTTGCTGTCCGAGTTTGTTTCGGCTGAAACATGAAAACCTAGCAAAAAACAGTTTTGGTTCCGGAGGTGGGGGAAAGATGAATAACACATTCCACAGAACGATCAAATTTGTGACTATGGGGTGTATTCGTTGAAGTTTATCGAATGTTTGGTGCTCAAAGTACCTTTTCATGGCATAAACGATGCACATATTCAAGATATACAGCAGGATAATATAGCAGTTCAGAGTTTTGACGTGGGAGTACAAGATCCATTCTCGCATCTGGGTAAATAATGTTGGAGGCTGTCATACTCTTTACTGTAAGCCAGCCGTTTTTTAAACTTGTAACTTGGCATATTAGTTAAGTAAAGTCAGCCGTGTTGTATCCGTAATATATACACCTGTATATAACCCAGAAAAACCCTAAACTATGTCTTTAATATAACTCAACCATTTTGTAAACTTGTAACTCAGTCGTGTCGTTAGGATAATCCAGCTATTTCGTGGCCACATAACTCAACCATACATCAAATGCGCTATAAAATTCTCAAACCGAATGTAAATTATATGAGTAAATATGTTAATAAAGATAACCTTTTCAATGCTAAGTGAATATTAATCAAATTTATGTATCCACTTTATTGAATTTACAAGTTCAGAGTTGATATTGCTATTGGGATGTATGTTGATTAATCATATATGATCATATATTTGAATAATGCTATTGAGATGTATGCTGGTACTCTTACAACTACTTTAGACCTTACATGTAGATCATATATTTGATTAACCATATATAATATAATATTTTCATATCTGAATATTACTCGCATATTTGAATATTCATTTATTAATCAAATATTTGAATATATGATCAAATATTTGAATATATGATCAAATATTTGAATATATGATCAAATATCTGAATATTAATGAAACTATTAATAATAGAGATTAAACAGTAACCAAGATCACAATTTATTTATTCTTGGTCGTTGGTAAGATAGATCTAATGATCCAAATTGTCTTACGACTCTAATTTGCTAATCCATCGATATTTAGATCATCATCTTTTGTCGTTGATTATAATCAATCCAACGACTTAGATTAATCCGGTCGTGTAACAAGTTCAACCAAAATTAAATCACAACTAGTAAAATCCATGGGTATTTAGGTTTGACACAACTTCACACGCAAAGCCCATGAGCTTAATATTTTGGGTTTTAATTCAACTAAGATCTTTATTTATACAACGTAACTCGACCATATTTGAAACAAAAACAAAAGTCAACCGTTAAAGATAAAATTAAAATCCGTAAATCAGTGTTTGATATAATATAGCCAAATAACTCAGCCAAACCCTAACTGGCAATGCTATTGAGATGTATGTTGATTAATCATATGTTTGAATAATGCTATTGAGATGTATGTCGATACTCTTACAATTACTTTAGACCTTACATGTAGATCATATATTTGATTAATCATATATGATCATATATAACATAATATTTTCATATAAAAATATTTCTCGTATATTTTAATTTTCATTTATTAATCAAACAATTGAATATATGATCAAATATCTGAATATTAATGAAACCATTAACAAACCGAGATTAAAAAATAACTAGGATCACATTTTATTTATTCTTGGTAGTTGATAAGATTATATCTAATGGTCCAAATTTTCATACGGCTCTAATTCGCTAATCCATCGACACTCGGATAATCATCTTCCGTCGTTGATTATAATCAATCAAACGACTTAGATTAATCGGGCCGTGTAACGAGTTCAGCCAAAATTAAATCACAACTAATGAAAAAAATACAACGTAACTCGGCTGTATTTGAAACAAGAGTCATCCGTTAAAGGAAAAATTAAATCCGTAAATCAGTGTTTGATATAATGTAGCCAAATAACTCAACCAAACCCTAATTAACAATGCTATTGAGATGCATGTTGATTAATCATATATGATCATATACTTGAATAATGATATTTAGATGTATGTTGATCTTCTCACAATTGCTTCAAATATATTTATCATAGATGATCATATATTTGAATTCTAGATCAAACGTTGTCTAATTCATATTAAATCAACATACATCTCGATAACATTATACAAATATGCGATCTAATGTAATATATCTAGATGTATGTTGATCCTCTCTCAGTTGCTTGAGACAATACATTAGATCAATTATTTTATTTATCATAAATGATCATATATTTGAATTCTATATCAAATGTTGTCTAATTCATATTAAATCAACATACATCTCGATAACATTATACAAATATGCGATTTAATATATTATAAGC
The DNA here is from genome assembly GCA_900406285.1 of Biscutella auriculata. Taxonomy (NCBI): domain Eukaryota; kingdom Viridiplantae; phylum Streptophyta; class Magnoliopsida; order Brassicales; family Brassicaceae; genus Biscutella; species Biscutella auriculata. The sequence goes on along the minus strand of OVAO01000614.1, from coordinate 6,994 downwards.
TAATTCTTATTCATTTATTAATCAAATGTATTCTAACTCATATAAAGTTACTCAAATTTAAGGTAATTTAATTCATATTGAATATTACTCGTATATTTGATTATTAATCTAATTATTAAAAATAGAGATAAAAATAGCTAGAATAAAATTGATAAACAATCTAACGGCTAATATCAAATCAGAATTACTCAGCCGTAATTAAACCATAAGTCCGCATTTAAAAAAAATATTATATTTTGTAAATCAACCTTAGATCATACCACAATACATCAGCACACTAAACCCTATGCTCTAAATAATATTAAAACATTAGCACTATACTAAATCATTTTACCCATATAGAATATCTTCAACAAATTGATTTCTTTCTAGGTGCCTAGCAGACATGTCCGACACCTCCGAGAGTTCTTGAAGGTTGACAAATTTGACAGACGATTCCAATATTTCGTCGAAGGCTCCAACGTCAATCCATAGCTGGCAAACATTGATGATGTCTGAGTATCTACTCATTGTTGGTGTGGCGAAGAAATCCTTGTGAGGACCACGAAAACAGAAATGAATCCGTATCAGAGGTTCTATCGATGCTCTTTTGCTGCCGAACAGAGGGTATGGTTGAATAAAATTGTGAATGTTAATCGAATATTGGATATGTTGTTATCAATTATTATAGCTTGGTTGAATCTGAAAGTTGGTGAATGATAATCATGTTTTTAAATGGCTCGATGAAGGAGTTCATAACGAATTGGAAAAGATAAACAAGAAATTGGCTAAGTACGAGGAGGAAATGACATAGGTTAAAGAGTCCTTGGAGGAAGATATGAAACGAATTGAAGAAGTTGAGATTAACCTATTTAATCACTTTCATAGTAAGATTGAAGAAATTGAATGTTGTGTTAGGAAGAAGATGATGTTATTGTTCTTGTTTTCGGTAGTTATTATAGTTATTCTAATGAGAGCAATGTGATGGCTTTAGAAACAACAATTACAACTCAACCATAATTATAACCGTAAATTAGCCATAAAAGACGTAATTGTAACCCTAAATCAGCCGTCATAAGAAACTCAACTTTGTCTCTGTATAAACAGAGCCAAACCCTTAACGATGTCTTTGTATGATTTTATAATTGACTGACCCGTAATAAATATGTAACTCAATAAAATCAGTCTAATATAATATAAAAATATAATCAGTTAATCATTCTGAAGAATACAATATTAAAATGTAATCTATAAGCTATAATGTCCTACTACGTTGCTATGATGTCTTATCACACATCTATTATGTTGTATTACGAGGCAAATGATGTCTTATTACTTACCGAGGTAAGTAATTGAAACACTGTCATTTTTACAAATGTAAGACGTAATTCTACTCCCTATCTAAGCCATAATTACAGCCGTAAATCAGCGATAACTATGTCTCTAGTCGTTTATGACAATTCTAGTATGTAAGTTAGCCGGTAGAGACAATTCTACTATGTCAGTCAACTGATTTAATATACTAATTTGCCTTTTACGGCTGTGTTATAATAGTCGTTACAAATGAGTCACCTTACCTTTTAAAGGTTGATTTACGTATACTAATTTGTCTTTAGTGTGATTTACTGATTATATTTATACGACTGAGTTATATTAGTTGTAACGGCTAGGTTCTAATACTTTATTCCAATCATGATATTACGACTGAGTTACTTTTGACGACTGATTTAAGGATACTAATCTTATGTTATTACGGCTGACTTATTATTTTATTACGACTGACTTATTATGTTATACGACTGGCTTATTATGTTATTACGGCTGACTTATTATGTTATACGACTGGCTTATTATGTTCTAACAACATGTTTCGAGAGCATCACATTGTGTTCATACATATTACTACAATAACTATAAAAAAGAAGAACACTAACATCGTCTTCTTCATCACACGCCGTTCTATTTTATCAATATGGCTATGAGACTGATAAAACAGGTCCCTCCGTAACTCTTCAATTCATTCAAAATTCTGCCCTGTGAACTCCTTAAGCTCTTGAACTTCCGCTTTAATTTCCTCCTCCTTATCAGCGAAATGATTGCGTATCCTTTCCAGTTTCTTCCTTATCTTTTCCAATTCATTACCGGCTCCTTCGCCCACCATTTAAATACATGTCTATCATTCTTCAACTGCCAAATGTAAACAAACGATAAGAATTCATGACAACATGTTGTACTTTACGCATGCACTAACATATCATAATGTAACAACCCCAATTAGGCACTTAACTAATTTTCGATTAACAATATCAAATTTATTCCATCATACCTTATCGGCTGCTGCTAAAGAGCATCAATAAAACCTCTGATACAGATCCTCTGACATTTACGAGGTCCTAACAACGATGTCATTGCCACACCAGCAAGTCTTTGGAACTTTGTACACTATCCTGGTCTGCCAGCTCGAACCAATCTATGTTGGAACCTGCGAGGAACTTTCTGAGATGTTGGACATGTCTACTTGGGAGAAAACGATTTTGCTCGGGTATGGTATAGTAAGAACAGAGTTCCTGTTTAAATAAGTTGTAATATTAACTTGTAATATTATATTAATATAATGTTAATTTGAATATTTTGTTGTTTAAATAACCCAAATAATAATAATAAAATAGATGTTAAGGTGTCGTATTACGAGGCAAATAATGTGATATATTACGTTCCCAAGGTAGAGTACGTATGAGCACTAATAACTCATTAAATAACAGTTATTAAAAACGTAGATATAGCGACCCTCTGATAATGCTAACGTAAGGTCGCTAAGAGCATCTCTAACAGTTGCCTCTATTTGACCCTCTAAAAATAGAAAAGAGATTTGCTCCAATAGTCACATCTAAAAAAATAATTTTAAGTAATAGTTGATGTATAACCAAAACATAAAATATAACTCAGCCACATCATAATATATAGAAATTAACTCAGCCACAACATAATATATAACCTAGACACATCATACTATCTAGAAACTAACTCAGCCACATCATAATATATAGAAACTAAATCAACCACACCATAATATATAACCCAACAACATTATAATATATAGAAACTAACTCAATCACATCATAATATATAACCCAACCAAATCATAATATATAGTGTTAATGTTGAATATTTATTATTTAAATAACCTAAATACTAATAATAAAATATGATAAACATATATTTTGGTCGGTTTAGTGGTTTATCAATGTAGTATGAGGTAAGATCGGTGATCAGAATGTCGAACCAAGTCGGGGATAATTAACTCACAAGCCTTATGATGGATTTTACTAAGTCTAGGTAGCACAAAAATGGTTTAATCTGTCACTAACAACTCTTAAACAAACAAATAAAATAAAGCGATAGACTAATTAGAAATGAAAATTCAGAAATGGTGGCAACTCATGGATTAGGGAACTCAATATCGGTAGAGGTTTTCATGCTAGATTGGTTTACTAGACTACCCTTGGCTTATCCTATGTTTAGGAATCTCTAATATATACTAACTCACTCTCGTGATAGAAGCCCCTTTCCTAACATACCATTACACAAATCTCTTGGCATTGAAACATGAATAGAAAGCAATAAACACAATTCCATAAAACAATTAGCCAATAACTTAATCAATCTCTTGGAAAGAATTGACTAACAACCTATTCACTTATTCGAGAATTCTATCAAACACCTTTCGGGCAATAAATTTCCTAAGATCTAGATTAGATTAGCTAGTCCTATTCTAGAATTAAGCTCATGAATAAATTGAGAAAACTTATTCTAATATAGATCTAAACCATTTCCAGCAATCAACTCTTCCGATCTAACCCCTAATCCATAAGTTTATAGACTACTCACAACTCATGCCGAAACCACTCAGAGAGTTTTTAGGCATGATTTGTGAGAGGGATTGAGATTAGAAAACTAGAAATCAAACAAAATAACAAGAACAATCAAATGAAATAAAATTGCATAAATAAAAAGTACCAAAAGAATCTCTCACAAATGAGATCTAAAACTTCAAAACCTAAGAAAAATGAGACTAAAAACGTTATTAGGGTTTTTGGGATTGGATCCTTATATAGAAGATAAAAAATCGAGCAAAAACTGGAAATAAAGTTGATGTCGGCGGGGCCTCCGCCGGTCAGTGCAGACCGGTGTACTTGATCGATGCTCTTCGTCCATCGTCCCTGGTTGAGTTCCATCGGTCAGTCATGACCAGCGGTCTTGACCGGCGGGTTTGCTCCATATCGTGTTGTTCGAGCTTTGCCGGTCAGTGCTCACCGCTGGGCATGACCGGCGCTCTTCCTCCAGATCGTGCTGTTCGAGCTCCACCGGTCTGGCTAGACCGTTGGTCTTGACCGACGTGACTGGCTTTCCCGGGACTTGACCGTTTTTGCTCTGAAAATGCTCCATAATTGCTCGGTTCCTCTCCTTTGCTTCCTCTGCACCTGAAATGATGAAAAACATGCAAATGCAACCTAGAGACTTTAAAATGCATCCCAAACATAGATCAAAACGAATGAAAACCGAGTGGTAAAACCGGTAAAATACACACTCATCAAAATACATGTTAAGATGTCGTATTACGAGGCAATGATGACTTATTACGTTACCGAGGTAGAGTACGTCTGAGCATTAATAACTCACTAAATGAGAGCTAATAAAGATGTAGATATAGCGAGCCTCTGATAATGCTCACGAAAGGTCGCTAAGTTATCATCCCTTATTTAAGATGGGTGTATGAAAAGAATATTACCAAGGGTTCTCATCTCTCAATCAGTTAAGAAAAAAATGACGAAACGTATTCCAAATAACTATTTCGACGAAAACTACCGCAATTACCTACTCTACCGCATAAACCTACTACAGTTAACTCAACTGTCAGATTCCTCAACGAATTCGTTAACGGAGGTGGAATTCGAGAGTTATGGGAGTGGTGGAGGAAAATGGGTGGGGGAAGAATCGTTTGACGAGTTGAACCGGGTGAAGCATCAGTTTTGGGGGAAGAAGCACTTAGGAAAATTGCATGATACGGTGAAGCATCAGTTTTGGGGGAAGAAGCACTTAGGAAGAAGCACTTAGGAAAATTGATATACAAATATCACACTCTTGTTTCCTACTAGACGGACCTCCGATCCAGAGGACCATAAGAGAGTCGTGGAAATAATCAAAATGCTTCAGGACATTCTCAAACAAATTGAAGATATTTAGATTAAGCTTTTTATTATGTATTGTTTGTGCCTTTTTCATTTCCTAATGAAATATCATTTCTATTTTGAGTATGTAGTTGTTTCAAAACACAAGAAACCTTGGTAAAACTAAGCCAATAATTAGCCAAGCATAACGCATACATAATTAACTAAGCAGTAACAGAACTCAAACTTAATTAAACTAAGGCGTATTAGAACTCAGACATAATAAACATAAGCCGTATCAGAACTTAGACATAATTACTAAGCCATAACATAACTCAGACATATTAAACTAAGCCGTAACATACCTCATACATAATCAAACAAAACTCTTTTCAACTATAATTACATCCATAAACACAACTCAGCCAAGTAAGACAATATTATAATCCTTTACACAGCCATTTAAGAGTAACTCAGGCGGAATGAAAACACAATTCAAGTCGTTACATAACTCAGCCATAATTAAACTCGATCGTATCAGAACTCATACATAATTAAACTAAGTCGTAACAGAACTCAAACATAATCAAACATAACTATTTTCAACTATAATTACAGCCATAAACACAACCCAACCAAGTAAGACAATATTATAATCCTAAATTCAACCGTTTAAGAGTAACTCAGCCGGAATGAAAACACAAGTCAAGCCGTATCAAAACTCAGACATAATAAAAATAAGTCGTATCAGAACTCATACATAATTATACTAAGTTGTATAATCAACATTTTCTGGAGCTAGGATCGGTCAGGCTTCATTCTGGATTGGTCAGGACTGCTCAAGCTAGTTGGATCGGTCAGGAGAAGAGCTTGGATCGGTCAGGAGTGCACCAGTCATCTGGATCGGTCAAGACCAGATGTGGATCAGTCACCCCTTGACCGATCCTGAACCAGAACGGGAGAAAATCTCCGAAACCCTTATTTTATCTTGTTTTTACCCCTTGTTGCCTCATTATAAATCCTTGTTTAAGCCTAAAACCATAGAGAGAGAGATTCTAGTTCCATTTTGTGCCACCCTTTTGTCTCTCTCACTTGTTCTTTCATTTTGCTACTTTGTAATGTCATATTCTTTAAGTTTTTAAGCTTTAATCTTGTTTCTTTGTTCATTTTCTTTAATGCTATTGTTAGATCTTCTTATTTCTTCTTGAATCTTGTTAGTTTGTGTTGAATCTTGCTAGTTTCTGATAGATCTGGTAGATTCGTATTGATTTTGTGTTAGTTTGCTATTTCAATCTTTTTAATCCTTCTCTTGCTCATCTCCTCCATGGAAAAACATATTTTCTCCTTAGATCTTTGTGTTTATTCCATGGGTTGCGAGTAGTGACCTTTTAGGTGGTTGATTGGGCAAAAATTAGGGTATTTAGGTTCTAGATCTATGTGATTAGGGCATGGAATCACAAATATCTTCATGCAATAAGATGCTCTTAAGGCTTGGTTGGATTTGGCCAATCCAACCATTGATCTAAAGAAGACTTCAAAGCCCGAGAGGGTTAGATAGAACTTTGTTCATGTCTTTTGCAATTCCAAAATTATATTCTTGAATGGATAGATTTTAGGATGATTGTACTAAGGTCTTTATGCATCTGATTTATGTTTAACATGCAGACACCCGGGTGTTAACATCATTCGGATAGGTGTTAATCACGCGAGAGCGGTTTAATGCAATTTGGAATACTATAGATCTGAGATCACCCGCTAGATGAAATTAATCACTTAGACTTATGATTTAATACCTGAAATCGACTGCCTGGTCAACTGTCTATCTTTATCTTTGAAATTAATTATCA
>OVAO01000613.1:0-19708 GCA_900406285.1 Biscutella auriculata | reverse complement strand
TAAATTTTTAATAATTATTTTTTATTTAATAATTTTTTAATTACTAATTTTACAAAATAATAAATTTTATTAAATAATTTTTATTTATTTATTTTAACAACCTAAACAAACGAATTAGATATTAACAATAAAATCATTTATTAAAAATGTTGAAAATCTAAAATATAAAACTAAAATCACCATTCGAGTTTTTATAAAAACTAAAATCTACAACAAAATTAAAAACTAAATTCTTTAATCCAAAAACTAAAATTCATAATCTAAAAACCAAAAACTGGTCCACTAACTCGAACATCGTCGTGTTTCAGGCTTTGTGTATTAAACTATTAATAATACAACGAATCATCAAGGAAACGATTTGACGCACCGAAGCTATTTAGTTATTTGATTTACTTTAAGAGAACCTCCTTGATTAAATCCTACACGCTATATTACTTTTAATTAATAGTTTATTATTAAAACGGATAACTATTAATTAGTTTCTGTTGAGATGTCTAAGTCCATCATCTTATCCTGAAATTGAATTGAAAAGTATTGAACGCTAGTATATATATATTTTTATTGATTTATAATTTTTTATAAGTTAGAATGAATTCAAATTAAATAGAAAAATGAACAAGTATTTTTAATATTTGAGTACGATTATATACTAAATATTTTAACCATATTCAAAATAAAAATTATATTTTAAATTAAAATCATACAAATATTATACATCATAATTATAATCCTAAATATTTAAAAATCGAAGTAAGAGATATCAGAACTAATTTGATTTTAATTCCTCTATAATTTTACATTTTAAAATTCTAAAAACATAGAGAGAAATGAACAGAACCGAATATATGAAAGTCCATTAATCCCATTAATATAAATATTTTGACCTAATTATAGATGTGGTGGCCACATCACTATATAGATGCTAGTCTGAATTTTAGGCTAGAGAAAGCGAAAAATATCACGTTATATGTTTTAATTTATGTAACTATTAAAAATAGATGAATGACTCAGACAGACGTGGACATTCTTTTTGGTATTTTTCTCCGATTTTAATTGAATCTAAGTTTATATGACTAATTAAGTGCCTAAGTCATTCGTTGATCGAATATATTTTGTAATCGTCAATGAGTTTATACTAACAATAACAATAATAATAATAATAATAATAATAATAATAATAATACTTTTGTTATTTTCATATTTTACAGAATGAGAATTGCAAGCAAATATTTTGCTTTCACACAACATCACCTCATCAACAATGAGATCCGGTGATGAATTGGTCCAAAAAAATGAATTGAATCATCATATTTACTATAAATAAAACCCTCTTTTCTCATAAAAATCAGTTAATACATGTGATGAATATATTTATTAACTAACTATACATATTCATTGACTAATTCAATCTTTATTTTATAATGTTTCCTGCAGTCAACATAAATAAAAATAATAATTTAAATTATCTACTTTACTTTAGAGTTGTTTATGATAATTTAAAAGATTAAAATATTTAAAAACTTTTGGTGTAAAATAAAAACGAGTCTCATATGAATGTCTAGCAGCCTATGTCGATATTAAAAATTCGAATAAATTTATAAATGATTACGTATATTCTGATTTATTTAAATGTTGTATCAAAACTTTGGTATACGTCGGCAAGTCTTTATTAATATATCCGAAGAGCACAAAATTCCAAAACCAAAGGAAGATGGAGATTTGTTCAAGTGGTTGAGACACCAGCAGGTGGATCTTCATTTCCAACTCTAAAGTTCTTTGATTTTTCCCCTATGGGCTATGTAGATCAGGTTAAGCATATAAGTCGTTTTTTTGTTATTTTATGAAATGGCCTAAAATTTTGAATTTATAAAATATAAGCCATGTTCTTTATACTAACGCTACGATCAGCGACAACGATAAAAAAAAAATAGACATAATTAAAGTTTGAAGACACACGTGACACAAATTGATGATTTCCTAAGTTTGAAAATGAAAACAGCGATATCTAAAAGGAGTTAATTGTGATCGCTGATATTTGCAGCGACGAGATTAACGGTGATGTTTGTCATTAACGTTCATGTCAGTGTTAATTTCATAGTTGACAGTATCATATTTGTTACTAAAATTAATGTTTTTTCTATCGCTGCCGCTGGTCGCAGCGTTCGTATAACGAACATGGCTATAATAGATATTTCTTATTTCATTTTAATTAATCTTTAAGATTGTGGTACATGGATTAACAAAACTAATAGAATAATAATTATAATCCTAATTAATATGTTAGGTAGTTTAATCCTTCGAAATTTTTGACTAAACTCTCGAGAGATAATTAAAAGCTAAAAGAGAGAATTAATGACCAAAATTACATTGAAAATTTGAAACTTCACTTATTTAGAAACAAAAAAAAATCTTTTTAACCATCACTTAATAGGAGACAGAGGGAGTATTCTTTTATAAACAACAAAATAAAAATATATAGTTATGTGTGATAATATATAATTTACATCTCTCTAATTTAACATGGTATCAGAGGTAGGTTTAGAGGAAAGATGATAATTGTAAAAAACGAACGAAACAAAGAGTGGTTGTTATGGTCGTGTATCAGCTAATGGATTTGTGGTGAAATCGACTGAATTGTCACCGGATTTTGAAGACTGGGTGTCGACAGACTCAATGGTAATTTTGTTGATCTTGAATATAGTGGAAGCTAAGGTGAGAAGAACCCTAGTAACTAAAAGAAGATCTACAAAAGTCGTGGTAGGAAATTAAGGATTGGTTTTTAGAAGGAAACAGTCCGAGAATTCAACAAAACAAAGTTGAACTGGCACAATGTCAACAAGGAAATCAGAGTGTGATCGATTACTTCAGAAAAATTAGTGTTGTGTGAAGACCTGGGCAAATTATGTCTCTACTTAAGTATGTCAATGTGGCGGGTGCACTTGCAACCTAACAAAAGAATTCGAGAAACGAAGAGAGGATGATCGGATTCATCATTTTTTGTTGGGACTCGACAATGTTGCATTTGGAGGAGCTCGACAGGCGATCATTAGCACGAAGCCCTTACAAGTCTGTTGAGAGAATGGACTTGCTGATGAAGGAAAGAGAACTGCAAAAGTCATAAGTGGCATTCTTCACTCAAAAACATACTTTAACACATGGCACAAAAGATAAAAGCAACATGATTTCCACAACTTGTAAGAAAAGCGGGCACATTATTGAGACGTGCTTCCAGGTGATCGATTATCCGGACTAGTGGGTGAGAGATTAAGGAAATCTAGAAGAGGAGAACGAGGCAGAACTAAATGTGGTCGTGAAGGAGTGATCCGTGCAAATGGTGTTGTGGTGCAGAATTCATGAGAAGCAAGCTTTGAAGCGAGAAGAATGGTTATTCAGGGCTTAGCAATGAGCAGTGGGCAACCTTGATCAAAATATTAGATGAGAAAAAAATGTTCATGCTCGATTTAATGGTACGTCTTTTATCCCTGAGTAGGTTCTCAACTCATGAGCTTCTAATCACATGACATGTTATAAATATTTGTTGAGTGACATGAAATATGTGTTGCCATGTAAAGTGGGATTGCCAAATAGAACAGAAGTTTGACTTAAGAAAAGGGAACAATAGTGTTTGATGCGGATTTTAAACTGAAAATGTGTTATTTGTACATGATATGTATCGCAATCTAATTTAACTTTTCAGCTTATAGGAGAATTAGATATCGTAATGCAAAGCGCTGACAAAGATTGTGTGGTTCAAGACTGTATAACGAGGAACCAAAGTAGAGTGGGGAGCTTAAAGATGGGATTTATTTCCTTAGACGGTTAACGAATTTTTAAGCTTTTCATTTGAATATAGACGAGGTTGGAGATGTGTGGCATTAAAGGGGCATTCGTCTGATGGCGTTCATGATTTGCTTTCTTTAGGTAGTCGTAGGATTCAAGATTTTTCACCATGTGATACTTGTTTGAGAGCAAAAAAATCTTGTGTTTACTGCATCATACTTAATCAATAGAACTCCTTCGAAGGTTCCAAACGGGAAAACTTTGTCTGAGTTGATACAAAAAAAGCATCATATTATGAAGATCTGGAATTGTTCAGATGCTTCGCGTATGCGCATATTCAACGAAGGAATTGAGTTAAGTTCATTCACGAAGTAGAAAATTCGTATTTGTTGGATATCCATTTGAAAAAGGATGGAATTTGTTTGACGTGGAACCGAAGGAACTGTTTGTCTTAAGAGATGTAGTTTTTGTCGAAAACAGTTTCCCCTATCAACAATATGATCTTGAGAATGCCACAAGTCATGATGATATGGAAGATTTCACATACTGTGAACCAACAATTTATGATGACATTGTTGTAAAACCGATGCATAGCGTTTTGAACCTGCAATAGTCGAAGACGTCGTAGCTATGGTCGTGAATGATGAAGTTGTAACTGATTATGATGATAAAGATAAAGCTGAATCGGAGACAACAATAGTTGAGGAGCTGGGGCGTGGTATGCGTCAGAAATAAGTTACATCTTGATTGAAAGATTTTGTTTTGCATTGTGTTGATGAATGTAAGAGAAAATATAGCGTTCATGTAGTGGATGAAAGTGATTGCTTTGTTGTTTTGCCTCATAAAACTGTTTATCCTCTGGCTAAGCTCTTTGACAGTAACAATTTCTCCACAAAATATAAGTCTTCCTTACAGCTATAAGTACAACAATTGAACCAACCACATTATGTGAGGCTGTTGTTGATGAAAAATGACGAGCTGCAATGAAAATTGAGATTGAGGCCTTGGAAAACAACAAAACATGGGATATTACTGAGCTTCCTGCTGAAAATAAAGCTATAGGATGTAATTGGATATATAAGATCAAATTTCGAGCATATGGTATCATCGAAAGGGACAAAGCTCGTCTTGGGAACAAACAAGAAGGAATGGATTACTCTGAGACTTTTGCACCATTTATAAAAATAACCATTGCTTGAATTTTCTTATCAATTGTTGTGGCAAGAAATTGGGAGCTTCATTAATTGGACGTCTATAACGTATTCTTGCACAATGATCTTGAAGAAGAAAAAGTATACATGAAGTTTCCAACTAGATTCAAAAGTGGAACAACATATTTTTTTACCGTCTGCACAAATCATTATATGTTCTAAAGCAAGCTCTCAAGTGTTGGTTTGTCAAGCTAAGATCATTGCTTCTACAATATGATTTTAAGCAATCTTACTCAGTTGATTTAATTTTCACGATGCATGAGAATGGAGTCCAGGTCTATTTGTTATTTTACATGGACGACTTGATCATTGGAGGTCAAGTTATTAATGACTTCAAGAATTATTTGGGAACATGTTTTTGCATGAAAGATTTAGGATCGTTAAAATATTTCCTCGAAATATAAGTGGCACGAAATCAATAAGGAATTTTCATGTGTCAACACAAGTATACACTTGACATTCTACATGAGGCTGAATTATTGAGAGTAAAGCCAATCACATTTTCTATTGAACATAATGACAAGTTAGCATTTGTAGAAGGGACTCTATTACTTGATCTCGTGAAGTATAGGAGGTTAGTTGGGCACTTGGTCTATCTCCTAGCTACTCGCCCAAACTTGACTTACGCGATCTAGGTCCTCTCTCAAGTCATGCAAACTCCAAGGATTGATCATCGAGAATCTGCATTGAGAGTGGTGCGTTATTTAAAGAGGACGTCTCGACAAGGAATTATTCTTCAAACTGAGTGTGATTTACAGTTATATGCTTGGACTGATTCATACTGGGGGGGTGCCTTTAACTAAAAGATTTATTAATGGATGGTTTGTGACGTTGGGGCTTTCACCAATCTCTTGGAAGACAAAGAAACAAGACATAGTCTCATCTTCTTTCGTCGAAGTCGAATATAGAGGCATGGCGAGAACTATCAGAGAGGTGAAATGACTTTGGGAAGTTCTCTCTGATCTTGGTGTGCTAAAGAGGATTCAATAAATATGTATTGTGATAATCTAGTTGTGGTTTACATTACTGCAAATCTAGTTTTATATCAACACGCTAAACATGTTCAATTGATTGTCATACAGTTCAGGATGCTATACAAGATGGTCTTATCGTCACATGGAAGGTTGATATAAAGAACCAATTAGCGAACATCCTTACCAAAGTGATTGGTCGGTGCGAGTTTGAAGATATTGTTGACAAATTAGAAATCTGCAATATGTACACTCCAATTTGAAGGATGTGGGTCGGGCGGGAGAGTGTTAGCGAAAAATTTGAACGAACATATCTACTTAGATATAATTTTTGGTTGAAAAGATGCGTTGTAAATATTCTTGTAAATTTAGATTTCGTTTGGCTAAAACTATTAAATATACAAAAAATATTTCAACAACACATCTCTTTAGTTTTTTTTTTTAAACTGACACTAAATGTCAGTTTGTGAGCCACTGGGAGGGTTCACTTTCCTTACGTAACACAACATGTAGTTTACTTTTGGCAGGACGTAAAGTCGAACCCTGGTATCTGAGATACAGATAGAGTTAAACCTTGATGCCTGAACTACGGACAGAGAGACATTTCCACCTAACTAAGGGACCTCGGCCACCTCTTTAGTTTAGCATAGAGATAGTTTATAAATGCTAGAATATGATATATCTTTTATAAAGAAAAAAAAAACACGATGTAAGAGACGAAGCAAATTAGAAGAAGATGGAATTAGGTGAGAAGAAGGGAAAGGGGACTTTCGGTTAGCTTAGGTTAGGTGCATACTGCAAAGTGCAAACTAACCTCACGTGAATGTCACTTTTCTTCCCTCACGTACCGACCGATGTAATTGTACCGAATCACTTTATTTCTTTATTTTTCTACTCATTTTACATACATGTCCGCTCCAAAAGTATAAACATGCCTTTGGGCATAGGAGTGGACGCTTGGAATCTATTAGGACCAATCTAATTTCGAATTTTTTGATTAATATTTATATAAATTATTTTGGATAATTTTTATTTTTCGAGTTATATTCGATTTGGATGATTTCATATTTAAATATATTGAAATTCCTTCAAATTTTCAGAGTTTGATTTAGATTCAAATATTTTAAATTATATTCATTAAAAATACCACAATTTTCAAAAAAAAATAAACATAAAATTGAGAATAAAATATAAGATATGTTAAATATCTGAAAATTCATATTCTACAATAAAAAAATATATAATATAAGACTTAGTTTCAGATTTTTTAGATAGGATCTCAGATTTTATTCGAATTTTATCTGGATCTAAAATATCTCAAAAATATATTCTGCTTATATAATTTAATATGTTAATTATAGTCCGTCATGATATTATTATACGAATTTCAATTCAAATTTTCTGTCCAGCCTAGTTGGACATATAGTATAGTAAAAAGTAATTTTGAACTTTGTTTTTTACTCTGAACAAGTTATCTAGTATTTAATCCATTAATTTTCTGATATTTTCCCATTATTTTACATTAAGAATTTAAAATTGTATGTTCTCCGAATTATATATGCAAAATTATAGTTCTAACTAATCAAATCTGATACGATATATTTTTTTTTTCACTGAAAATATATATAGATATATATTACCAGAAGATTGAGACCAAGATTACAAGATCGAACGTGACATTGTCAACAAACTTTTAATTGGATAGTATCAATTTGAACATTGATTGATTTGGCCTTGGCTTTTTCTCTCCCCCAAACCCTAGATCCAGGTTCCTTCGCTGCTGCCATCTGCTCTTTCCGACCAGCGGCCCCTGCCTCTGTTTTTTGCGCCGCCGGTCACCTCCTCCTTTCCTCTTTGTTTTTTTTTCTTTCTTCCTTCTGTATAGCGGTTCTTCAAAGCTTTTTTCCGGTTCGGGTCTGCTCCAGTTTGGTCCTCCTCCGAATGCGGTTTGTTTCGTCGGCGGATCGGCTTTCTCTAGCCTTGGTTCAGCTTTCTCTGTCGCTTTTGGATGGAGTCTGGCTTCGTCCTTCTCCGGCGGTTGCTCTCCTTGTCGTGGGTCTCAGCTTGGTCGGGCTCTGCTTTTGCTCCGGCGGCGTGGTGGTGCGGAGTCTCCGTCGTGCCTCTGATGGTGGGAGTCGGATCTGGTGAGGCGTTCTGTTGGCGGTCTCCGTGAAGCTTCCTCTTCCGGTTGCGGTCTCGAAGCCGTGGGTCGTTGTCGGTAGTTTTTTTCTTTTGTTTAAGGTTTTGGTTTGGTTTTTGTGGCCTCCTGTTTCTAGTCAGGTTGTGTTGGTTTTTCGGGTTTGTTGATGGTGTGTTGCGTCGTGTAGTCTGTGGTTTAGGTTTCAGCAGCTAGGTCGAGTCGTGGATGAGTCTGTTTCGTTTGGGTTTTCATCCTACGGTTTTCCGGATTGCTTTTGATTTTAAATCGTTTGATCTCGGATTTTCCCTTCATCAGCTTTATTTTTAGCCTCAAACCTTTTCTTCCAAAACTCCGATTTAATCTGTTATCATCAGTTTTTGAGTGATTGGTTAGTATGGTATACTCACGGTCAACAAATATTTGTTTATATTTGAACTGAAAGAGTTGAGTTTAGCCATTTTTTCCTTTATATGTTTCATTGTCGGGTTCTTTCTTTGATAGATTTGGTTCTAGATCGTATATGCTGTTCTTGGAGTTTTCTCGGGCTTAATTTGGTTTAAGTCTCCCTAAATCTTCGGTCTATCTTTTGGTTCGGGGTTAGTTTGATGCTTCTTTATATTTCCTATGTGTAGGCTTTGGCTCTGGAGATTTCTTTGTACCCGCTCGCTTAGTTTCCCTCGTTTGGGCTTGCTTTCCTCGTTTGGATTTGTTTTGCCTTTTTTAGATTGTCGGTTCGTGTTGTTCGATCTTGTAATCTTGGTCTCAATCATCTGATACGATATAATTAAAATAAGCTTGCATGATTGAGAATTGATGTACAACGAACCTTAAAGTTCTCAGAATTTGTTGGCCATATTATTTCTTGTATATACAATACATATACATACACATATTATTTGTATAAAATATTATAAGCTGTCTTGTCCCCACTAAAAACCTTATAAGCAAATATGTAATATTGTTTCATGAGCAAGCATTCGACAATCGTCGGTGGCTACAACATGAAAACGCACATTGTTTATTAGTATTTATTTTTTATTTTGTTAAATTATATTTTTGTGTAGCTTTCCGCTAAATATGGTATTTGCTATTATCAAAGTTCTTGCACTATCTCCTCGACATTATTATTTATGCGGGCACTACCAAAATAAATGAGAGAGGTAAAGAGAAAATTATATTTTTGTTGCCTATCTAAATTCCATTCATGAATATGTATAGATCTATGCCTTGATTAACTATAACTTTATTATTCTTTTATGTCTCTAATATCTAAATTGTCTTGGTATTATAAAAGGAATAATAAATTCATTAATCTTCAAATAGGAGTATCTTTACATTGTTGCAGATAATGTTCTTTAGTTTAGTCTTGTATAGATTTTTCCAAGAAATTATACATATCGTCAATTCATGGAAAAAATTGAACTCACAATAAAATAATAAGAATGCACAAACATTAAAACCTATAATAAGTTATTTACCCTAAACAATATGAATCATATCACTTTGTCTTCAATCTGATTACTTATACCGATCTAGATCCATTCTTCAATTACCAATTAATTAGCCAGAAATAGAGAAAATCAAGGCAAGTTGATTGTAGAAATATTATTTTGTTAAAGCGTTAGGTTTGCATTGTAATTCGCAAACATTAATTTACACGTGAGTGAGATCCTAATTAGGTCTGACAAATCATCACTCTTGGTTTACTTTAATTAATTCTCACGGGAAGCATCATTAATCAACTTTATTTTTTCTTTACTAACTTTAGGTTATGCGTATTGCTTGCATCGATACGTTACTTTTTTTCGCTCGCATATATACATAAATAAATAGGGCCCAAAAAGTTAATAAATGCATAAATATTTCAGAAACCGACTCATCATGACAGAGCATGCTTTTACAGCAAATGCAGAGCCAGAGATATTTTAATTTTGTTTCCTCGATTTACACGATTTCTTTTTGTTATATTCAATACCGTGAATCGATTTACATTAGAAATAGAAATCATATCCCTGTCAAACTAAAATACATAAAATATATTTAAAGAAAAAATCACAACATATATTTTCTTTTTTGGACAAGAAAAAGAAGAAATCAATTTGAATCAATAAACTTTATTATCAAATAATCATCTGGTTTACAGATGAAATTCAAATTTTTTAAAAATGTATTGAAATTCATTTTACCTAAATAGAATATGCCATCCGGTGAAAACCAATACAGATTACTGCTAAACATAAAAAAATATTCGGGTTAGAGCATCTCTAAAAATAAAAGTCAAAACTACAGAAATTTTTTTAAAAAAAAATTTCATTTCTCAACCTTTCAAATATACGCTTTCATCTTTTTATTTACATTTTAGTCTTTATAATTTTATACCACATTTTTATTTTTAAATATTTTGTTTGTTATCATTTTTAATCCTTAAAAATTATATCTCACAGATATTTGAAATTTATTTTTATAACTTTAACTTTTAAACATAAAATTAATTAAAAACGTTAAAATAATGATATAATATAGTACATTTAATTTTTACACATCAATTTATTTTTATAGATTTATGAAATAATATATTATTTTACTTAAATTTAAAATTTAATTGTGTATTTTTATGTAAGATTTTATATTTTAGTGTTATATTTTATTAACTAATATTTTGTAATATTTAATATATGTGGTAGTGATTTATAATTTTTTATAAATTTAACTTAAATATGAAAAATATAAGGTCTTTATTCTAAAATAGAAATATTTTTAAAATTTTTCTTCCGAAAATAACATTTCAAAACTTCATATTTGAAATTGTAGAAACTCTAAACTATAGTTTCTTTTTTAGATGATCTTAGAGTGAAAACTCAAAAATTCAACAGATACATTACATCAAATACTAAACCATAAACATCCTTTTATATATTAAAGAATAAATTAGCAAAAGACATATGTGAACTCATCATTTTCTTTATCTATTTATTATTAATAAAAATTTAAAATCTCAAACATATTATCAGATACTTTTATATTTAATTTTTTTAAAATAATTATTACTATTTGTGTTTTCAAACAATATTCCTAATTAAAATTTATTTATGTACAATCTTTTATTTTTAAATATTGTTTTTAACAAGGCCGATAAAAAGTATATTTAAGATTTAAAATTTACCTTATCTATTTTGTATTCTATTTTTTGTTGATCAGATTGAGGTTAGGTAGATGATAAATAGTATTTTACTTTTGAAAATACAAAAACTTAAATGATTTATTAATTTGTGCGCAAAAACCTTAAACATCATTTAAAATAAAATAGATGGAATAAGTAAAATGATGAAATTTAATATTTGAAATTTTGAAAAATAAAACTCTATCTTTAAAGTTTTTGTACTCAGAATTTACAAATTAAAATCTTATAGTTTTTTTTAGAGAGCAAAAAGTTTCGAATATAAAATTATAAAAAAAAATTAGAGATATTCTTATTATGTTTTCTTTTGCCAAGAACGACTCGTTATATTAATATCAAGGATTTTGTGGTCCACTTCTCTTTTTACATTGCATAGGAAACTTTTATTTAAGACTATTAAACCTATGCAGCTGGTTGGAGTCGAACTGGAATTGCGCTTACAAGCCGAACAAACTGCATTATTCCGCGCATGGAGGCAGGGTCGAACCCCGGTGCCTTGAGGTACGGCATGGGTGTTACAACCACTAGACTAAAGGACCTCGACATTCTTATTATGTTCAACGGTTAGAGCATGAATAACGCGGTTTCTTGTGTCGTTTCTTAACGAAAAAAATATGAAAATATTGGGTCGAGCGAAGAAACGATTCTTTACGAAGAATCGTTCTTGTTGCCAAAGAAACGCAACGCATGTTAAATTTTTTTTTCTTCAGCTCACCATAACAGTTTTAAGAAAAATTTGATCCCACGTTCAACGCGGATATTTTTATAATAAAAATATTTTAACTTTAATAAATTATAATTTTATTTAATATAATTAGCAAAAGATATTTAGTTTATGATGACAAAAAAAAAGATATTTAGTTTACATTTAAAATTTTATCAAATTATTGATAGATATATCAATATTCACGATAATTAATTCATTAACCGTTTAGATTATGAAATATGATAATATATTCTAATAGATAGATAATTAACCGTTTAAATTATGAAATATGATAATATATTCTAATTATATATATTCTAATTATTCTAATTATACATATTTTAGAAATATACCTTCAAATCTTGGCAATATTATGAGTAATCGAATCCGAGTTCGGGAATTGAAAGCCGATTTGATTGAGAATATTTGGCTCAAGTTCGGCACGAATCAAGATTACAATTAACCCTTTTCTACCCGTTTAAATATGTACTTCTTTTTATATTATGTTTTTATTGCATTTTATTTATAATTATGTGTTATATGTTTTGAAATTATTTTTATATTTTAAGTAAAATTAAATAAATTATATTTTATTTCTAATATTACAATTTCTAAAAAATAATATTTTAATATTAAGAACCTCAAATTATATCTACCATTAGAATCCTCTTTTTTTCGTTAAACATTCTAAAATTTCTTAATCAACATCTAACTATTATTTTTTATTATTTAATTCTTAAGTACTCTTCTTTTAGATTCTACGATTACACATGCTTTTCGTCACCAAACTTTTAAATATATTTCATTGTATCTCTAAAAATAATGTATATTAACTAAGGTGTAGAATACCGCATCGGAATATTAATGATTACTTAAAAAAAAAAAGTATTTCCAAAGTTATATGTTCATGAATGAGACGACCAGCTTGTAATTATGGTTTTTGAGTTTTGACCACGTCGTGGAAACTGATGACTTATTTTTTGTTGAGTCTTTTAATCATTTTCCAGTAACAAGTAATTTGATCGGGATCATTATATACACTCTCATATTTCGAATTAAGAATTAATTAGAGTCGGATTCGCATCACGTGCAGATATTTTAAATTTTTTAACATAATTATTATTTAAGATAATAATAGTAATGAATTTTTTGTTTATTGGTTGATTGATATGTTAATAATATATATATATATATATATATAATTTAATTTATTTTGTTAATTAAATTACAAATAAAATGGTACAATATAATTTTATATGAATTTTTAATTTAGGTGAGTTTAATTTTATATAATGTTATTATATTTTTAGATTTAAAAAATATATATATATAACGCAATATTTTATTTTAAATTATGAAACAATATTATTATTTTAGATTTTAATGTTCAAAATTAAATATTAGAGTTTAATCCGTAATTATGATTTATGCAATATTTTCTATGATTTAAATTAAATTTTCAATATTGAATAAATATTGTTAGGAATTTGTATTAATTATAAAAATATTGTAAAAATGTAAAAATATTTTTGAACCATGGACCCATATTAAATTATTAGTGGGAATTTTTAGTTTAATTTATTTACTTAGGTGTTTAGGATAATATATTAATCTAAGTTTATTTATCTAATTATTAATAAAATAGTTTATTATAACTATTTATGGTAATGATTATGTAGTAAACGTTTATTTTTATTAATATAAGATGTTTAAAAAAAAACTCTATAGATGTTTGAGTCTATAATATGAAAGCAAAAAAATTTATGCCACGAGGTTGTGTTCGTCGGCATAAATGGGTTAACATAATAATGCCACATTATTCTACTATTCATTGTGAGGACTAAGGAGCACATGTCTAATTTTAATAAGAAAAGGATAAGACTGTGAGGACTAAGGAGAACATGTCCATTCATTTTCTATTTTATTTTTGTTACCGTATATGTAATAGGTAGAAGGAACTCGATCTGAGTAATACAGTAATCATAGTAGTAAAAACAACTAGAATATATATCTTGGTTTATATATTTATTTATTTTGATATCAATAAATAATTGTATCATCAAACATTTAATATTCGTCTTTCAATAAGTTTCAAGTACTTAGGATAAAGATTTGAAGATTTGTTCGATTAATTTTTCTTTTTTTTATTCGGATTTCATTTGGAATAGATTGAATTGGGATATCCGAAAATATAAAACGAATATTATAAACTAAAAATATAATATTAAAATTTTAATAAATATTAAAAGTAATATAAACATTAGAATTTATTTAATAAATAAACATAAATTTGTAGATAGAACACTAAAAACCTAAAATAAATAAAATTATGATATTAATCACTAAAAATATAATAAAATCTTTAAAATATTAATAAATATTAAATACTTAGAATTACATTAGGATGTTTCATATACCTATTTTTATTTTGTTCGGTTCAAATCAGATTTGATTTCGATTTTTCGAACTAAAAATTTAAGATCCATACATATTTTTTCCAAGTTTGAGTTGGTATCTTTTTCGATTCGGACTCATGAATTCATGCCAAAATATACAAATGTACGTACACTCACATGCCAAAATATACAAATGTACGTACACTCACATAGTAGTCACATGCACAAATGGGTGTGTACGAAATGACTAGAGATCCAAATCTTCGAAGAAGAAAAACACACAGATCAAATCCAAAAAATCGGTGTTACACTTTGTCTTAATAAGATCAATTTAGGTTTGACATACTTTGTCTGAACGATCGATGTTTACGTGTAAACGAATTACTACCATAGGCAGTGGTGGAGCTAGGTGTTGGATCGGGTGGTCATTTGAATAATGTCAAAAAAAGTTTTTATAATTTTAAACAATTTTTTTTGAAATAGTGGTTAAATTTATTAATTTGACCCATATAAAATATTAAAACGTCGATTTTGAGCCACCTGAAATTTTTTTCGGGATCCACCATTGACCATATGAATTATAATTGATTATGTATTTATATCTAA
Organism: Biscutella auriculata; assembly: GCA_900406285.1. Classification (NCBI taxonomy): domain Eukaryota; kingdom Viridiplantae; phylum Streptophyta; class Magnoliopsida; order Brassicales; family Brassicaceae; genus Biscutella; species Biscutella auriculata. The sequence goes on along the minus strand of OVAO01000613.1, from coordinate 4,720 downwards.
TATCTAAAACAATAACTTTAAACGTAAGTTAGAATGCGATTTTATTGATATTTTCATTCAGATTATGCTATTTTTAATTAAATCAGGATAGTATGAATCATATATATAATAAATATAAACTATTTAAAAATTACTTAGGAAAAAACGATATTTTTGAAATATGTTCTAAGATGTTAACGATAATCGGTTTCGATAGATCCAATGAATCCAAATTTGTAGCTAAATCCAAATTTCGGTGAATAACTCGACGACATCCAATGAATTCTAATCCGAAATCCTAAAATTCTAAAAGATCCAATCGTGTATATATATGTGATATTTGTTTGGTTTGTGTATATGAATTTTATAAATAGAAAAATCAAAAAAAAAAAAAAAAAACATATGAAAAAAGAGAGTAGAGTTTAATGACAATGAACAAGTTGGCATATCTAAAAGAATGGCAAGTAAAGAAGAGTCTGTTCTTCCAGAAAGGCTACAAATGAGATGTCCCCACTTCCCTCTTCCTTCTTCAACCAAACCAAACCTTCCTTTTGCTTTGGACCACTCTAATTTATTTTTATTTATTTCTGGTTTTTTTTTAAGATAAATACAACTTTCTTTTGTTTTTATTATATATAGTTAGCTGTCATCTCACTTTGTATAAAATTTTATACTCGTTTTTTAAAAGGTACCAATCTGTAATTTCTTAGGTCTTGTTTTCGAAAATGTATGCTCTACTAGTTTCGCTCGTGTAAAATAACATTTTGAGAATTGATAAGCATAACTCCCAGACTCTTTTTTTTTTATTTTGCAAAGAACTATTAAGATCAAGGGGTTGTGGGTCATAAATGAGGACCCACTGGAGTCGAACCGCAGACCCTAAGGTCGAAGGAGGTGTCAGGCAACGGCACAAGTACCACCTGTACTATTGTTGCCCGACTCTTAGACATCTCTAAAGATAATATTTAAAATTTAAATTATCTTAGTATTTTATTACAAAGATGATACCTCAAATTTGAGATATCAAAAAAAAATTTTACAATATTATCCATATTTTTATTCGTCATAACATCATACAACTTATAAATAAATATAAAATATTCATTATTTAATTATTACATATAATATTTATTAATAAGACATTATATTATGATATCAATTACATAAATATTAAAATATATCAATAACATATTAAATAAAATTCAAATATCATACTATTAATTAACATTATTACTATTGTTCTATTGTGATATTTCTTCTATTTTACTATTATAACTTTATTTTATGTGTTTATAAACATAATATGTAAAATTTAATATATATTTAAAGTGAAACACAAAAATATTAGCACTAAGATAATTAATATAAAGTTCCAAAATATTATTTATGAGTAATAAATAAATCTAAAGATTAATATGCAAAAAGAATATTATACTTTAAAGTATCAACTTCATGATACCTCAAATTTTAAAATTTTAAGATAATATTTTAAATAGAACTTATCTCAAATTGAAAATTTGAATTAATGTTTAGAGATACTGTTACAATTCATTTTTCAAACCATATATGTCTAATAGATAAAATTACCCAAAAAAAATCTGAGTTCGTTTTATTCATATGTATTGGTTGGGTTATTTCAACAACCAAACTAGCCAAAATGATGAAATTGTCCTCCCAAAAGTTAAACAACAATATTCAAGCGCAACCTGTATTTATCAAACCGACAGTCTCTCAACCATAACCATCGGTTTGTCACGTAAACCGATAAGAAGTGGAAAAAAGTGGGTAGGTTTAAATAAAGTAAAGCGAAAGGACAAAAACACGAAGAAGAAGAAGAAGTGTATAAAGAAACCAAACAAAACACACTATAACCCTACCTCGAACCATGTTGTGTTTCATCATCTCTCATTTCTCTTTCTCTTTTCCCTTTTTCTCTTTTACTACAAATTTGCGAACCTTTACATAACTAGATCTGAATAAAATGATAATAAAATCTTTAATTTCGGCCAAATCCATAATATTTTAACGGTAGTATAGTAATTATCCATTGACAGTATTAATGGAAGTTTCGATTATCAATGAAAGCATTAATCTTTTCTCTTTTAATTGTAAAATCAGTGATGGACTCTAAAAAAAATACGAAATTCAAAGTAAAATTTAACTAATTATATTAAAAGAAAGAAATAAATGGTTTAGATTTTTTTTACTTAGATCAAATGACCATGTTATCTTTTTTTTTTTTTTAACCAAAGGACTCGCTTGTTATATTAAGATCAAGATTTTTTGGGGGCCACAAAGGGGGATTCACTCCCCTTTTACATCGCATAGGAACATTTATTTAAACCTAATTTAACCTATGCAGCTTGCTGGAGTCGAAATGGAGGTGCGTGCGCTGATTAGCGGAATACGCCGAAAGGTGGAGTCGAACTCCGGTGATGAGGAACGGTCTGGTAGACTTTTAACCACCATACTAAAAGTCCTCTGCCCATGTTATCTTCTATCTACCTCCCTCTTGAATTTAAACTTTTAGACTAATCGCATAGAAGTTAAAAAAATAAAAATAATAATATTTGAATTCCAAAAGGAAAAATTCGAACTTCCCAACAAAAAACTTACCTTGAAAAAAGAATTCTTGTATTTATTTATTTATTTTTACAAGTTTTTGCAATTCAAAATTGTAGTTAGCAAAGTGTATTGTTTTGAAGGTAAACAAATGTTCTTTCTGTTCGTCTAGATTTAAAATTTAAATATTTATCTTTTTGTTGCATATTTTTTTCCAAATATTAAATAAAAATTGTCATTATTTCATTTTTTATTTTTATATTATTGATTGTAGAGAGGATTGATAAAATTATTATAGATATTTTATTTTATTTTAAATTTTGTGTAATTTTCTTAAACATCAAATACTGGGAATATATGGAATATATGGAGTATTTGGTTTCCTTACATTCTTTCTGTTTGAACTAAGAAGTTTTTGTATGTTTTGTTTCCATTCTACTTTTATTATAAATGAAATTTGAAACCAACATATAACATCATCTCTATCAGAGTATCTAAAGGGATTCTAATACTCAAAAATAAATATAAATATAATTAAATTTTTAGATATTCTTTAAACCTGGTTCTTAAATAAAAAAATTCAGAAGAGTAGTAGAACTTCATATGTGTCACTTATGATTGGAAGAGAAAAAGAACACAAAAATCGAATAGATATGGTTTGAAGATATCGGTTTGGATAATAACCGAAAATCAAACAAATATATATAAAAAATGTATATTCATAATACTAAACTAAAAAAAATCAGATTTGCTATTTTGGATCCAAAAATCGAATAACCGAACCGATTCCAATGCAAATAATCTAAAATGTCCAAAAATTTAATATACCGAACCGAAATCTGATTTTTTGTTTTTTTTTTCTTTTATTTAGTGTATTTCTACTAATTTTTTGGGTTTAGACCAAATCAAAACCGAATCAAAATAATCGAAACCAAATAAAAAAAATTATGTTATTTATTTGTTGCTCTCGAAATCTCACAATAATGATGGCCAATCGAAATCAAGGTCGGGATAAAATAAAACATGATCAACTAAAAATGGATTTGTTGGAGCATCTATGACAAAATTAGAAACAAATTAAGATCACAATTTTCGTTTATCTCCACTAAAATTTAAATATGTTTTATATGCTTTTAGCACATGTGTGTTTTGATAATTGAATATAATATTAGTAATACATTTAATATTAATAATTTTTTTTTTAAACTCTTTAATGAAGATTTATTAAAGGTGGAAAAATTTAATAAAATTAATTTTAAAATTCTTAATTATTGAGATTAATGTAAATAATATTAAAATATTGTTAAACAAAATTCTATGAAGTTGTATGGATGGGGGTGGTATAAATTCTCAATTTGCATTAATTTTACCAGAAAAAACAAAAGAATTAAAGAATAGAAAAAGCGTGCCGACGTCGAAAACATAAGTGTTACGACTAATTAAAATACGAGTAGTAAGATTTAAAATTCAAATTTACGGTGATAGTCCCTGCAAGAACTAGTTATTCCGCACTACTGTTTTCCAACGTTAAATTCAAATTTACATAAAAAGTTATTTTCCGATTCCTCTATTAATTTTGTGAAGCCTATCTCAAAAGAAATTGAACGATAGGTTCAAAGTCAAATGAGGAACACAGGCTTCTAGATCAAATATCACTTGTAAATTATCTTTCTTTCTATACATTTTTTCTTCTAAATTTCAAAGAAATAATATAAAGTATATATTAAAATATTGTTGGTACCAGATTATGTACTAGGTCAAGAATTGACCTAAAATTTGATTCATTTCATTAAAAAATAGGTCAAGAACGACGAGTCGTACGACTAAACAGTTAATGAGCATAGAATGAATTATCTTTAACACTAACTCACGATTATTGTTTAAACTATCTTTAACACTTTACCTTTTGAATATGAATTAAACGCTTGTAAACATAAGATTTTTCTTATAATTATTTCTGAGTCCAAGCGATATTATAACTAATAACGACCGGCCCTAAACACGTAATATATACATATTATATTATGGTTTCAACTTTTAACTATCACAACGTTTGAAAGAAGATATAGTTTAGGTGGGTGATTAATTAACATCGTCCATGTAAACGATAAGAATCTGTTTAGACAAAAGAAAAAAGAAACAATGAGAGCCTCTGTCACTTTCCATGTGCAATCCACAA